>OZ024907.1:33193085-33423085 GCA_964017125.1 Flabesymbios commensalis | reverse complement strand
CGTTGCGCTACCCGGGAGCTCTCATAACACATATTCAGAACAAGAGGTCACGCCAGTGAGACAGACGCTGAATAATGCTGACTAATGAGGCTGCAAACAGATCAGATCGGTTTCTCGCATTGAGGTAAAAATTACACGTCAACCAGAAAGAGTGCGACGTGACGCAGATAGGCATATATATATAACAGACATGAGATAACGACGAGACACACAACAAACACAGCCGTAATTTGCACCAATGCTTGGTTAATGTTGGTGTAACGTCGCAGACGTTGGGCCAACATTAAACCAGCATCTGTTGAACGTATTGTGTTTGCTGCAAAGAGTGGATAAATCGACATACTATACCCGCTATATGAATAAGAGTAGCCCTACATAGGCCTATACTGTTGAGCTGTTGCTCACCTAGTTTTCTATGGCATTGTGATTGTATGCAGGCGAACTGTTTTAATTCACTCCAAAACAACAACACCGCCACTGTTTTGTGAATCAACCCAACAAAATGCCCATATACGGCCAAACCAGGGCGTAGCAGTGGTCGGTACCCACCAAACAGTCACCAGATGGCACTGTAGTACACGCCTATATTGTTTTGAAGCACGCTGGATGCATCGGGCCACACTTGGCGACTGTTCAGCATGCAGTGAATTAACTGTAAACTAGCCCGGACGCGGTCCGGGATTGGCATTGTAATCAGTATTAAAATTCCCGGACACGGTCCGGGATAGGCATGGAAAGGGTTAAGGATATCAGAAGGTTATCATGGATATAGAGATGGTATTAGCACAGGGAGGGTTTCTTTAGATCTTTCGTAAGTAGATATTGTCAAGGTTTGGCTGACTTTTAAATGATTTAATGTAGCCTAATTTGGTGTTTTCCAAATGATTTAATGTGACAATGAGTGATGTGGTGAAGATAATGACCTACTAATTACCACCCATGCCTGAAACGAACGTAGAATCGTTGACTAAGATATGGTTACAAAAATATATTTTTTTGGTATATAATATTGTTTATTCCACTGTATTCTTGGCGTTTTAATTTATTTAGGGTATCAGAATAAAAATATGACTGGGAAAGATAGACGAATAAGGAATCTTTTAGGTTAAATGTTATTATTTCCAGCGGAAATTATAATCCCTAGCCAACAGGAAGAAGATACAGATGCTTCAAACTACTAGTACATATTATCATGAACATAATATTGTACCATAAACTGGGTCACCTGGAATCGGGAATTAAAGCTACTTGTACATAATAATATACACACCATCATGGGGAGATAATTGGGAGTTCACATACAGACAATTCGGTGGGACGCGCCAGGAGAGGGGCAAATAACTTCCGGCTCGTAGTTCACACGTCAAAAATCAGGTCAAGCTCTTAGCTGACAGAATTGTTACTTACGGGTGACTTTTCAAGGTCCTGTTTTTGTTGTTAGCCGGTGTCCGTGCTACATCTGTTGTTTTTGCCAGAGGCGCAGTGGACACCTAATGAATAATTACCTCTAGTGAGTGAGTGACGGACAAGCGCAAAACTGGGTTGATATATTCGATGAGGTGGGAGATAAGGCACATCCCGCCCACACACATCTGATTAGTACTTCCCTAGTGGCTGGCAGGGCATTGGGCCAGCCGATGATAAGATGGGCCGTCTCTGAGACGACATGTCGTGTCAGTTGAGTCATATTCCCAGATGGGCGGCCGCTCTGGCGCCCTGCAAGTGCAAAAGGTACAAAGGGGGGTCGCTCGGTATATCCCCTATAACCCAGCAGACACGAGACATTGACCCAATGCTGGTTCAATGTTGGGCCAGCGTCGTAGACGATGGGCCAACATTGAACCAGCATTGGGTCAATGTCTCGACGACGTGTTTGCTGGCGAGTGAAGTGGCTGACACAGGATTGGTTCTAAAATGGGCCAACGTCCGAGACATTATCCCAGCTTTGAGCCAACACTGAGCCAACTTATCAGGCATCTGCGATTTCACAAGTAAGCGGATTCCATGATGCAGATTACGGGGCACTCGTCAGCTCCTTGACCGGTGGCCGAGCGAAGCAAAAGCCACCTGTGGTTTAAGCGGCTCAGTACAGTCAGTGGTCAACCAGTGCAGCTACAGCCATACACAAGTCCAAAGGCCCTAAGTTATGGGTCCGTATCGTCACATTGACGCGAACATTAGGCGTCAAGGCCAAACATCGGGTCGAAAACATGACGTGGGGGCGGGCAGCGAGACAATAATCATAACAAATTCCATCAACTCATCTGCGTAAATGCATTCGAACCGGTTCTCCTTGTTTTCCTTTGCGATTGAAGAGGTACAAGGGAATTATTGGTGCCAACTGTCCGACAGCTATTTATTCGATTTGGAACCATTGAAGGACGTTATCTACTTCGTGTGAACTGTTTACTGTCATTTAATTTGTTGAGTTTGGCCTATTTCCATAACAGCATAAGGGTGATATATAGGATATAATAAGGATGATAATAGTGTTGGGAACCACCTTGATTTCTCTCCTTCGTCAATACTGTGCGCGTCATGTGATCTGTTTAACTTCCTGTTTTAATGGGTATGCTCGCTTGTGATTGGACGGGTTCGGGGTTAACGAGCAATTAAGCCGAGTTACCATAGCTGAACCCTCTGGGTACTGGTATGCTAGAGCTAGTACGCGTCCAGTACTGAATCGTCCGCCGCTTAATTTACAAATTGATGTAGACATCGTAGCAGAATATTTACTAATTACAAAAAATCGTCCGCTATTGGAAAGGTTATACAATTCTTTGAAATAACAAAGATTTTAGTGACTGTGAGCCTCCCTGAAGCTCAACGTGTGAACATGACCAGCAGATGTGGGTGGCTATTCATACACATTCTAATTAATCACACATTTGACACTCTGCACAAACACAGACTTTCGAAAATCTATGTGCGATTTTTGATTTTCTGTTCGGGATTTTAGTGATCATAGTTATTAAATTACAATCAATGATTTCTCGATGTCATGTTTTTATGTTGACTTTTTAAGATCGTTATGAAATTAGTTGTTTTGAAATCTACCTCTATGTTCTGACGGTGGATGAAGTGGATGTAGGAATATTCACATTTAGTAAATTTATAATACCCCATAATAGTCTAATTTGTATATCAAGCGTAGAATAATGTGTTCTCTATTATCTTATTCTACGTGTTGTCCTCTTCAGTGAGGCTATTACAATTTGTGCAGACTAAAATTTACCGAGACACGTCCTGTGGAATAATGAACAGATGAATTAATACTTAGACAGAGATAGGATAATATAGTTTTAGATATAAGGTCGCAAGTAGTATTAGTTGGTTCTACCAAAAACTTTATATAGATATAAAGTTCTTGTTTCTACAATTCCAAAGGACACTATAAATAATTTACAAACAGCTGCAGCGCATCTGTAGCTCTGATGGTCTTTCATACCGAGCATAGATTAAATGTACGGACGGATTCCACAGGTGTGGTGGAGAAAAAAAGATGAATGCAAAATATATAACTCCCGAAAATGAAGGAACATACAAGATACGTCTGCTCAATGCTGATACAATACTCTACGTGGGTGACTTCAATGTGTCTATCATTAGTTACATTCACATATATAATTATGAATACGGACACGGTAAAGATCCCTTCTACACCTCCTTCTTCTCCCACTACTTTTGCTCCTCCCCCCCCCCCCCCCTCCTCCCCCTCGTCGTCTACAGGGTACTCGTCGTCCTCCTCTAAACCTCCTCCTTCTCCCACTACTTTTGCTCCACCTCCCCCTCGTCGTCTACAGGGTACTCGTCGTCCTCCCCCTCTACCTCCTACTACTTTTGCTCCACCTCCCCCTCGTCGTCTACAGGGTACTCGTCGTCCTCCCCTCCACATCCTACTACTTTTGCTCCATCTCCTCCTCGTCGTCTACAGGGTACTCGTCGTTCTCCACCTCCTCCTTCTCCCACTACTTTTGCTCCACCTCCCAATCCTCGTCTATAGGTACTCGTAGTCCTCCTCCTCTAACCCTCCTTCTCCCACTGCTTTTGCTCCACCTCCCCCTCGTCATCTACAGGGTACTCGTCGTCCTCCCCTCCACATCCTACTACTTTTGCTCCACCTCCTCCTCGTCGTCTACAGGGTACTCGTCGTTCTCCACCTCCTCCTTCTCCCACTACTTTTGCTCCACCTCCCAATCCTCGTCTATAGGTACTCGTAGTCCTCCTCCTCTAACCCTCCTTCTCCCACTGCTTTTGCTCCACCTCCCCCTCGTCGTCTACAGGGTACTCGTCGTCCTCCTCCTCCTCTACCTCCTCCTTCTCCCACTACTTTTGCTCCACCTCCCCCTCGTCGTCTACATGGTACCCGTCGTCCTCCTCCACCTCCTCCTCTTTCTCCCACTACTTTTGCTCCACCTCCCCCTCGTCGTCTACATGGTACCCGTCGTCCTCCTCCACCTCCTCCTCTTTCTCCCACTACTTTTGCTCCACCTCCCCCTCGTCGTCTACATGGTACCCGTCGTCCTCCTCCACCTCCTCCTCTTTCTCCCACTACTTTTGCTCCACCTCCCCCTCGTCGTCTACAGGGTACTCGCCGTCCTCCTCCACCTCCTCCTCTTTCTCCCACTACTTTTTCTCCACCTCCCCCTCGTCGTCTACATGGTACTCGTCGTCCTCCTCCACCTCCTCCTCTTTCTCCCACTACTTTTGCTCCACCTCCCCCTCGTCGTCTACAGGGTACTCGCCGTCCTCCTCCACCTCCTCCTCTTTCTCCCACTACTTTTGCTCCTCCTCTCCCTCGCCGTCTACATGGTACTCGTCGTCCTCCTCCACCTCCTCCTCCTTCTACCACTACTTTTGCTCCACACCCCCCCCCCCCCTCGTCGTCTACAGAGTACTCGTCGCCTCCTTCTCCTACACCTCCTCTTTCTCCCACTACTTTTGCTCCACCCCCTCGTCGTCTACAGGGTACTCGTTGTCCTCCTCCTCCACCTCCTTCTCCCACTTATTTTGTTCCACCTCCTACTCCCCCTCATCCACCCCTCGTCCTCCTCCTCCCTTGTCGTCCTACTGTTGCTCCTCGTCCACCTTCTCCACTTCATAATATTTTTCTTTTCCTCGCTATTCTGTTTCTCTTCATGCTTCTCACATCGTCTCTGCTCATCCTCGTTTTATAATATTACTCCTCAACTTCTTCTTGTCCTTTTTCCACATCCTTCTTCTGATTTTCTTCCCACTTTCCCCTCCTCTTCCTCCTTCTATTCGTCCTCTTCTTCTTCAATCTCTTCCTATTTATCCTGTACCACCTACTCCTCTTTCTCATCCTACATCCCTTCCTCCTTCTCTTCCCTACTTCTTCTCTTCTGCTGTCTATTGTCTTCCTCTTCTTCCGCTGCAGGACTAAGTCGTTTTAATGAGATATAAGCCGTTGTATCGACTTATGCTAAGTCGATTGGACGACATGTACGTCTTTATATCGATCTGTCCTAAATCGTCTTTACGATATACAAGTCGTTATCTCGACTTATACTAATTCGTTTTACTGAAATAAAAGTCGTTATATCGAGATAAAAAAATCAACCTATCACGGTATGCGTTATCATATTACTTTATTTATTATTTGTACAATGTTATATATTATTGTATTCTGTACCATCGCTTGCCCTCCTCTGACTTATGATATATGTCATTTCTGATAATATCTACATAATCTCAACATCTCATGTAAAAGATCAAGGCGCCATACACACCGCTAGTGCGAGAACGTTATATATTTGAAAATGACAATCAATTAAAACGTTTTTTGTTTTTTTTTGACAATTTATCATGTTTATTACCAATTAAAGAACCACCGGCATGTTTTAATGGTATAACCTAATCTATCAAGTCAAACAAGGACAAGGTCAGGTGACGGGGAAGTCATGTAATTGCCACATTATTATTCTGTATTTGAGCTATATGCAGGCTGTGAAAAACTACAACTTCATGTAATAATTTTATTATCGCCTTTTGTTTACTACCCATTGTCTTCCATACTGACAAACAACAGGAAAGATACGTTTTTATTGTCATTATAATATGATTTGAATATGAGTGTAGTCCGTAACATTTTCCAATAATGGAAATAGTATAAAACAATGGAACAACAGTCACTTCAGCTCGCAATATTATTACACACGTCGTAAGGCCAAAAACAAGAGATATCCATGTTAAATCCGTTTAGTGCCCTGTAATACCATTATGTGTAAACACTGCACATATTTGCATCTTGAAAGCCACCATAATATTACCATTTTTTGCTCATTAAGGCACATGCATGCATTTTTATTTCTTATTTTTGACAAGGTTGTCCAAAATAAGAAATCAGGAATTTCGTCTCTATATCTAGCCTAACTGGTAAATGCGCAGCACAAAAATTAAAAAAAAACTTTTGCAGTTCTAGTGTATGAACATGTTTACGTCATATGGTCATATTAAGAAGCCAAAATAAAATCACCGATTTTTTTATGATTTTAGCCTGGGTATGGGCCTTTAAAGAATAAAATATAACAGGAAAATACCAGAAATGCGCATAAGCGAACACGTTTAATTTTATATTTATCATTGTACTTAGTTGTTAACCCAACACCAACACAGGCTGCTCTATTCTGCTGACATAGCTCACTGTCCACTAACAGTGCATGTATTGTATATATTTCAATTGTGCACTCACATCCTTCTCGCGTTCACCTCCTAGACTGCATGTGTTTTAATGGGCCCACCTTGTGGCTAGGTGCTTGTGGGCTAACAGTTTCCAGGGCTCCGCATTTCTTGTCGCCTGCTGCGTGCATTTTGCCTACAGTAACTGTTACTTTCTAAATTTAGCACCAGGCCAGTAAACACAAAACATTTGTATAACATTTGTACAACGTTGGACCAACGCCGAAGACGTTGGGCCGACGTTGTACAGATGTTTTGTGTTTACTGGGAGGGGCTTGTTTTCACATTAAAAACTAGAAGCTCTATGTTTCCAGTGACTGCATATTAAATACATATTAGTTGCCATCATGTGAAGTTATATTATGAACATAGATAAATGAAGTAAAAACAAAGAAGTAATTAAAGAGAAAAATAATTTAGAGGAAATAAATAAAAAAAATAAACAGAAAGGTAGAATGAGCGAGTGAGTGACTAAACTGGACCCAGAAAGCCTTCTATTCAGAATTATAATGATTTCCAACGAATGGAGGTTATAGCCATTTGTATTCCTTTGACCTATGGACATCGAGAACGAGGAACAAACACCGACTTATGACGTGACAGGTCGTTGCAACAAGAAGTTTTTGGTTGCACCAAGAACTTTATATACCAACGAAAATATAATCTGATTTTACTTTCCTTGGTTACACTATGAGGACTAGAAAGAAGAAATGAAGTGACTTAGGGACATAGTATTAGGGACGTAAAAGAGTAGATGAATAGCAACGACTAAACATGTGGTTCACCATTTCTAGTTCTTTTTTTCATAATACAATATTTGTATTTGTCCCTCAATATGTGTGGCGCACATAACACTGGCAAATTCGATTGCATTTGTCAGGCTTAGTTTACAACTTAAATCCTGTAATAACTTAGACTGTGGTGAGTTATATATATATTGTGAGGAATATATTTTAATGAAGCAGTGTAAAATCCACAAGTGGTCTGGTATCTTAAAGCTGAATAATTTTTTTTATCTTATTAAAATAGTATAAAAGGCACATATTTGCCATGATGATTTTCTATTCTATTATGCATGAATTGAGATATTAGAATTAGGGCTCTCTCGATGTTAGCACCGTTTATTTTGTGGTTGTTCAAATGAAATAATATATAAAATACATTATATATATTTATATATTTTAATATAAAAGGTGTATTTAAAAAAACTACTAGTCATTGTACATTTGTACTCCTTGGTAATCAAAAGGTGGAAACCACAAGATCTTATACACTGTAATTGCATATGACAGTTAAGCTGCTGGGTCTATATGCCGGATTATCACGAAAATTCGTCCCAGCTGTGGTACAACACTGGGCCAACGTCCCCTGACGTTGTCCCAGCACTGGGCCACAGCTGGGTTATTCCGTGCTATATATAGTTGCGGTGTCTGGACCACAGACATTGTCCTTGGGCCAACCAAACAGGCAACCACAGCAAACAAAACAACATAGAGTTTCCAGCTATTCCTGGAAGAACCAAGACCCACCTGGCCTCTCAGTTAGCACAAAACATTTGTATAACATTTGTACAATGTTGGACCAACGTCGAAGACGTTGGGCCGACGTTGTACAAATGTTATACAAATGTTTTGTGTTTGCTGGGAGCTGGCCTGCCGACAATTAGCCCACTTCTGTCAAAACCAGGCCCTGTGAAGCCATAATGCGGTTAATTGTTGTTTATCAAAACTTGCAGAGATCTTGTTTGCAGCGAGCACTCGGTATGATCCTAATCTCTGAGCGCGCGTCCGAATTAGACGAGGGCGTATTTTGGGACTTCATCCCCACGCAAATAATAATCCTGTTCAAAGGGTCGGGTTATTCCGGGGTGTAATGGAAACAACACATACTCTGTTAAGGATCAGCGTGTCACACCCCCGCGCCATGGAGTATCTTAACCCTTTTGTCGCCAGAGACTCTTCTTCTCCACAATTGGCGGACAGACATTTAAATGCGATAGTGCCCGTGGGACATGTTGTTCGGAATAAAAAGTGATCACAAACACATCATAACCTGACCGCATAGACTTTTTTCAATTGCTGCATCAATGCACTATGGACGGTTTATAAGCAGTCTACGATACGTATTATACGTGACACGTGGAGGGTGGAGAGTTAAGCCCTAGGTGTACCTGCCCATTAGGAGGGGTCATTGGGCACGCGGGCTGTTTTTCCTGAGATTTGTGATACGCGATCTCTCAGGGTGATATACCTCCCGGGACGATTGTGTTACACAATTAGCCCGAAAAAAACGAAACATGTTCACCAAAACACATTCCGCTCATTGTAGGAAATTCTATTATTAGAACCGTCACGATTATTAATACGATCTTCCGTTCACCCCCTCCCCCAACAAGACGTTAGGTTACCAGGTACAGGACCCTTCCCAATGGACACAGGACGTTGCTGCGACGTTGAATCAACGTCATTGACGTTGATTCAACGTCGCAGCAACGCCCTGTGCCCATTGGGTTGTGACTTGTCCCGGCAAGTATGATAACATGTTATATATTATGATCAGCATAATCATTCTTATTCTAACATGGTTGAACTTGGGTGGTACGTCCGTCTGGCACCCGAGAAGCATTTGCTGTCCAAAAACCCTGAGAGCCTACATGGCAATAGGTAGGACGAAACATTTGGCAGGTTCTAATAATCATGTATCCCACAGGTGATTTGACCTAGGGTGTCATGTTGACATGTTTGGCCTTACACTGTACTCTATTAGCCTATAAAGTACCGGCACAATATCATGGTCTTTTCTGCATTTTTAAATATAATGTAAAATGAGTTAGTATTCACGTTTACGTTTTCTTAAAACATGATTTTGATGAATGCAGGAGTTGTTTTCTTAAATGAGACCAATTGGAAGACATATCTGCAGTCAACTATATGTTATGACAACAAAGTTACATTGATAAAGAAATCCAGGAATCGTAAATCCTCTTTCTCTGACTCACATGCCCAGGGAAATACCGAAATAAACTTAAGTCCTTTTGCAAGATCGTCAATGGCAAATATAATTGAGGACTGATAATAATGTGATGAGGAAATGTGCCTAAAGTATGATTTTTATTTTATTTTTTATTCTATACGAGACTCCGCAGTTTAAAAATTTAATTTTCAGATAAAGATTATACGACAGGTCTGGAATGGCCATAGAAAATGACCAATTACTACCAATATATATCAGCAAACTTGATTCGTCCGCTTGGATAAGAACGGTTGTATCTGCCACTTTGTAAAGTGGCAGATACACCTTTTCATATCCAATGGGGTGGTATGTTAAACCGGATTGAGAGGTGAACAGGCAGCCAGTGTGGAGAGTACATACATGGTGATGTTTTATTATATAACAGTCGTGAAGAATATGACTGAAAACTCGTAGCAAACAGTTCTGTAGATCCTGGAGCTTTTACATTTCCCAGTCCGTGATATTTGAAACGTAAAGTAGTTGGGATTGTCCTCTAGCAAAAGTGTCGTATGCTATATGCGCTATATACATATATTAACAAGAATGAGTACTAGATGTGATATGTTTTTGCTCGAAATGCAGCTCCTAATGTCGAAGATAATACCAACAACTAACTCAGATCATTATCTTCACCAAGTATTGTTATTGTTAACCAGCTGACTAGTTAGAATTATTTTTTTTGTACCAAACAATAACAATTCTGCTTTGCCATGATTGCTTTTATTCTGTTTCTCGTAAATAACATTTTTTAAAACATGCTGGTAATCCGATTTTCTCACTTAGGTCAAATTACGTTGAATGGCCGTTCTATAATGATATACTGCAACATATTAATATACCAAGCACATTTAAGTTAATAGGTACTAATTGGCACTTACATTATTAGCACCTTCCAAGTCAAGGGAACGATGGATATATTGTTTTATTTCGGTTACCTTCGGTTTGCCATAAATAATAAAAAACAGAGATAAAGCCATATTCATTTTTTAAACATTGACAAAAACGGAACTTGATGAAAAACAAAATGTGATCATTTTGACGCTATCACATTCAGGTGAGTAGGCTTATTATCCAGTCAAGTGCAAGTTGGGCGTTGCACCTCCAGCGTCTCCGACCTATTATTAGTATCAGTCATAAATGCGTCACAAAGTCATAATTATCTGATCACTGATCTACATACAGCATCTGTAGTCTGATAAATAGATTGTACAATGGGTCACCGGAAGCAAAGGCACCAACAGAACAGTGTACCAAACTAGGAAGGTTAATATAGCAGGAAAATCATACAGTCTTTGGAGTGCAGCCCAGAATCGATGCTTTGCCAGGATTGCACCACCGTTTCCAGCCGCGTGTTCAGAAAGGAAAATACGCTGGCCAAACTCTGGTTCAATGTTGGGTCATCGTCTCCGACGATGACCCAACATTGAACCAGAGTTGTGGAAACATGGCATAACAAATGAGTGTATTGGACAGTGAGCCCTGGGCTTGATGGCTCACATAAGACACTCCACAGTCATAAACCAGAAACACTGGCGGCTGGCACGTGAATTAGCCACGTCTTCCAAAACGGCATGTCTGCATTATATTAGACTGGTCCTGTCTCTGTTACAGTGAGACTCGTCCATAACATTAACTCGGTCAGTCAGTCTGCCCCGCCCCTGGCAAAGGTCGCATGGAAATTGAGAAGCTTTTTTACCTGGCCGCCGCAGACACGCGAGTCACCTGTATTTCTGATCGTAATTTCGACGGGTGAATGTGTGCAAGCCCTCGTATTTCAACACGTTAATATATATACATAATGATAAATGGTCACTTTGGTTTTGTCTTTATGTGCTGAAAATGGGCGCTTTCTTATCAAAGCCACAAATTAAAAAGAGTTTATTAAACCAAGCCTGCTCTTAAAATGTTATTTATGTGACCTCAATATCTCGACAAAAGGAATTCTAAAATGTTTGTTTTATTTAGTGTTAGGGTTTATACCAGGTACATACTCCATTGGTTAGTTTATTGTTCAAATTTTCGCTAACAGGTGGTATAAAATTAGTACATTTATGTAATTAATTGTTGATGATATAGAATCTGTGAAAAATGTGTGCATATAAACTAGTGTGAATATAACTAAATAATAGTGTGTGCTTCTGGGGTACTGTAACCCCAGCAAACACAAAACATTTTGTATAATATTTATCCAACGTCGGCCCAACGTCTTCGACGTTGTTCCAACATTGTAAATATGTTATACAAATGTTTTGTGTTTTCTGGGGTGGTCTATTAGGACACGTCTTCTGAGGATCAAATGGCTCTGATAGGACTCAAATCGTACGAGGACGATATCTAAATAACATATTGTCCGCCAGACACATAGACCTACTGCTACTAGTATTGTCACAATCTAACTTTTAAAACACTGGCATTTACCATATTGTATAAATCTAGTTGCAAGGCAGAAAATTACAGGGCGCAAATGCTCATTTGCACCCTTCTGCTGACCATTTACCCCCTTCCGCTGACCATTTACGCACTGCTGCTGACCATTTACGCCTCAGAACTATGTGTGAATATGTGACAGTGTATACTTACTCTTGCTATCACAATCATTGAACTATAATCCCTAACAGCTGGTTACTTTTCAGTATTATCAAAGCACACAAACAATGACATCATTTACAAAAGCGTTTAATTAACATTAAAGAGTTGCATTTCTCATTTTGTTGTCGTCACTGTAGCGTAAATTGGAGCCCTATTATGTTAACATGGAGGGATCATCTACTGAAGTACATTTATTGATATCCGGACAAGTTCTGCGCTGTGTCGCTGCAACAACCCAATACCGATACCTTACTGTGTGATGCATATGTTAGGATATGTATTAGCCCTTTCAAGCCTGAATTTGCCGTTGTCATCTCCATCCACTACAAGCCGCGAATTGCTGTCGCAATTCTCGACTTACAGTGGATGAAGATGACTTGAAGAGGGTGGTAAACTTAAGAAAATTACCATGCATTGGTAAAACAGTTTCATGGAAGTTTTCCTTTTGAAACCCTTAGTTGTAGGAAAATTAAGTCTGTTTTCAGGGATGTAAATTGATGCTTTAACTTCCTTTACCAATTTCGCATGCGAAAACTACCTTCCTTTACCAAATTCGCATTTTTACGAAATCCACATGTGTACATGCATTAATAGCAATGGATATATTTTATAAAATGCGTGGTTGAAAATCGGCGACCAGAATGGTCGGTGACATGGACGCAATGTTCTGTTACATTTTAAATTTGTGCGATGTGCGCATACGCATAGCTATAACCTGTATTGTTCCCAGGGGCTACCTCAGGGGTCCTCCCTAAAGAGACTGGCCCAGGCTAAAATCATCAAAAAATCGGTGATTTTATTTTGGTTTCTTAAATTGACCATATGATGTGAACATGTCCATAGACTAGATCTGCAAAAGTTGTTTAATTTTTATGCTTGCATTCACCAGTTAGACTAGATATGGAGACGAAATTCCCGTATTTTTAATTTTTGACATGGTTGTCAATAATTAGAAATCGGGAATTTTGTTTCTATATTATATTATACATTCCTTAAAGTGTTTTAAACTAAAAGTAATACCGAAAAATAGAAATATGTCATTAAAAGGGAGGTGTATTTATATTAACATTTCCTTGCAATTAATTGGTGAAACCGGTTTGTTTCATGATCTCCACTAACTTTCACTTAAAGGAATTTAACAGAGAACGAAATGATCTGTATTTTGTTATGTATTTATCTATTATAATGTCTCCTAGATTTTTATGAAAAACTAAATAATATATATTTTATTCATTTTTAAATAATATATTAGGCAGTATGTTTAATACACAATTTAACCCCCACTCTTCGTGATGAACCCTATTAAAAGGTGTTATAATAATGAAAACAACTTCGGTATCAGCTGCTGATTCACCTTAGCTGTTAGACCTTTGAACTGAAACAATAAAGCCTAATTGTGTGAACTTTGCCGTTAAGACATTTCATACAGTGGAAGATTTACCTGAGCTGAAAAACTCCTCAACAAAAGGGAAAGTGTTACCATATTGCTTTATCCCCATGACGCATTTATATCGCATCAGGTTAACCCATTACCTGCCAAATTATTCAATTAAATTTTCACCCACTTGAAGTTGTGTCTCGCTGACGCGATCCACAACTTCAAGTGAGTGAAAATTATGCAGATTTGACAAAACGGAAAGCAACTCTTTTCAAATCGTGCTGATTTATGTCACATTATGGCTTTAACATGTTTAAAAGGCGGTACTGAATGTGGAAATAATTAAGTGAAAAACCGAATATATTCGGCACCGGCGGTTAAAGGGTTGATACAAATGATAGGATTTGTGTTTGAATGTGTATATTTGAAAGTGTTGATAGTGGTTTATTTTTAAGATCGCAGTTATATCACACTAAGTAAATAAAATAATATTATTTTTATCACTGACCAGTTTACATGACAGCCCTTTACTACCTTTCAAACATGAACTTGCTTGATCCGTGCACATTTTTGAACGGTGTTGGCGAAAACATTCGTTTGCAACGTTTTAGTGTCTAAAATACAACATTATTGTTGTACCATTTATAAAAAAAATGTTTCGGTCAAATTCTTTAATTTAATCTTTACTTTAAAATAAGCGGTTAGCAAGAACTAGCAAGATAGAAATTATCCTATTTCGCAGTTATTTTCACGGTAGTCACATTATATTAGTGTAATTAGGTCATTTTTTACAATGAATATCATACATATATACACCAAATAGCTTATTAAACATCTTATTTCTAATTAATCATAAACTATTATTTTTTATCCTTGTTACTTCTTGTCCTAGTGAAAACTGTTTCTTTCTATCCGTTACTTATTATCGCTGATATTTTTTGTCCGCACACCACTTTTTTCAGCCATCTGACGCAGTTTTGCCATCTGACGCAGTTGCCAGTTTCAACTGGATGAGAAATATGTATGACAAAAGAAGAAAACTACTCAATAACTTTTTTTTAAATCAAATTCACATTTTACTAAAAAAACAGCCGAGACTTATATCCGTTTGGAAACATTCGAATTGTAATAAACTATTTTCCGATTGTGAACTATTAACAACGTCCTTAACTAATCTATTGAAAAAAGATTCATAAAACACAGTAAATATGAAAATTTGCAAGCACCAGCTAAATATGTATAATTTTATTGTCTATTGATTCAGGATCATATCTGGTATGTATGTAATAGGCATATACGTTACATAGGCCTATATACATATACCCATGGATCAGTATTCAGTTATCTTTAATCATTGAGCATAAATATCAATTATTGTATTATACATTCCTTAAACCTACACTGTCCCAGTAGACAGGGGTAGACACACCGACTGATACAGAGTTGTAACGAAAGATGGCCAAATGATTTTAACCTTATTTTCTGTCTACACAGAGCACTACAGGGATGCCGAAATGAATTGATGTATCCATAGAATAACCAATTAGTCAAATAAAGAACGCATAAATAAATCAAAACGATCACTCGAGTTCACTGAATCGTGTTTATATAACTGACGCATATTAAATAGTGTGAGTTATAAGCCTTATTCCATGAGGTTTTCGGTACCGATGGGCGTATTTGTTTTCTGAATTCAGCAACTTGATATTGCCAGGGTAGTTGTTGGATGTAGTAGAATCAATTGTACACTAGCAAACACGAGACGTTGAGCCAATGTTGCTTTATTGTTGGGCCGACGTCGAAGACGTCGGGCCAGCAATAAAACAACATTGGCTCAACGTCTCGTGTTTGCAGGGACACGTATACATCCTGTCGTACAGAGCATGCCGGACCCACGGTTCTGTTAACTCCAGCCGCAAAAAACATGCCCGATTTTTGATCCACTGGACAAACACACTGTCCTCCTCATCGCTAAATCGAACAAAAAATGAAGAAAAAACGGCAGACTTGCAAAACTGGACGGCAGACACAATGGTCTGGCTGGAGATTTCAGCCAATCAGACAGTCGGCTTTAGACGCTGCATAATGGCCGGTGTGTGCACACGTCTTAAGTCCTGGGGTCACCCGTGAATAATTGCCGATATTACATGTGCACCGTTTTCCTCAAATGCAACTGTATCTATTTATTCTAAAATCTTAGGCTACTTCATGTTGCAATGATGTATATCTGGTGTTTGTCATATAGTTCTCCAATCCAACAGTACTTCAGGCATATTATAACCCACACACAGTAATATGTGAACGCTTCCCATTTTGCTGTTTCCCATTTGATGACGACTACATATCATGGATGCTTTCCCAGCAAACACGAGACGTTTACCCAATGTTGGTTCAATGTCGGCCCGACGTCTACGACGTCGTTCCAACATTGAACCAACATTGGGTAAACATCTCGTGTTCGCTGGGTTGATGACGCGCGTTAACCTAGTTACGCAGCGTGGCGAATTTCCCTTTTCTTGCGGTACCGGTGAAAAAGGGTGTAATGGCGTCTGACAATGGCAGAGAGACTGATCATGGTACGGCTGAGTGACTGGCCGTATGTATTGATGACATGCCTGGCTGTCTGTCTGGATGTCTGTCTGGTCTCTGCTGGCCTGGAGCTATGGCGGAATCAACGGGAAAAGACGAAAATAATATATTCAACATCACATCATTCATTCATTCATTCATTCATTCATTCATTCATTCATTCATTCATTCATTCATTCATTCATTCATTCATTCATTCATTCATTAATCTATTTATTAAATAATCAATTAATTAATTAATTAATTAATTCATTCATTCATTTATTCATTCATTCTTTCATTAATGAATTCATTCATTCATGTATTCATTCATGCATTCATTTATTCATTCATTCATTCATTCATTCATTCATTCATTCATTCATTCATCCATTCATTCTATATATATCCCTGAAACAGATCTTTTATTCGTGTGTATGAACCTCTTCCTTATATTGTAGTCTACCTGTATTAACCCTTTCACCGCGGGGACCGACTTTTTACGTTATAATCTGACGAGATTACCCATAACATATAGGTATAGAAATAAAGCGGAAAGAGCTAACTAAGAGATCTATGATTATTTCAAATTGAAAAAACCCTTTTGTCCCCATGGTTTATTCAAAAATATGTTGTAAGAGTAAAATAACTAAAGTATTGAATGACGACTGGGGCTAGCTGGATTTGAAATGGACGGCAAACGCGATCCTTGGTTTTTATATGTACACTCCAACCGTGCCTAGTTTTAATTTTAACACTTTTGAATTATATTGTACATTTCCAATAAATTATATTAAAAGAAAATCATAAAGTAACCCCATCAATAAAGGTTGTTCAGATTTATTGATCTCGCTACTATAATGGCACATACATATCGTATACTGGCTGTTCCCACAGACGGATCCAGGATCTGAAAAAAGGGGCGCATGGGGTATGGCCCTGATTTTTGTATATGTTGAAAAGATTTGCGTCACACCCAGGATCCGCCACTGAAGGGTGTGGCATAGTATTCACCATTAATACTGTGGTACTAACGACGAAAAACTACTCTAAAAATGGATGCTACTCTGTCTTCTTCCACACAGAGAAATAACATAAACTATGTCTACGTTTAGATATTACATTATTTGGAAAAAAGACGTGATGTGTTCACTGTGAAAAAATGATGCTACTGATGTGCAGGGTACATTAGTGTCGGTGAAATACGGTCGGTTTTGTATTTCTACAGCATACACTGCAGACGATGATGTACTAGTAGTATAGTTGTCCTGGATTGAGCAACTTTCATGACCTCCTCATATAATAATTATAACCGTCAGATCATTGTGACTTACACATTTTGATGTCATTATGAGAGTTTTACGCATCTGCAGTTTACACAAAGGAAAGACACTATAGCAGGCCCACATAATGTAATACTAGCTCTGTCACAGTGCTAGTAATACATTATGTAGGCTTGCTATAATCTACTACTAACCATAAAACATTTCCTCATTTCCCCAATGTTTGATTAAGGCTGGGTTGACATCGCATACGACGGGCAAACCTTACATCGACATTGCGTCACCGTCTGGTGTTTATATCTGGATCTAACATCGGGATCATCTTTCCGTATGACATCCTGCTATCCTAACAGATAGCTGGATCTGTAGCCTACACAGATGAGAGCAACACAAGTGTACCCTTTGGCTAAGATTATGTAGCATGATTTGTGATAAACAACGACTACTGTCATCAATATGTGATATCATCAACATGACTACTATCATTAAGATGTGCTATTATCAACACGACTACTATCGATGTGCTATTATCAACACGACTACTATCATTAAGATGTACTATTATCAACACGACTACTATCATCAATATGTGCTAATATCAACACGACTACTATCATTAAGACGTGCTATTATCAACACGACTACAATCATTATGATGTGCTATTATCAACACGACTACTATCATTAAGATGTGTTATTATCAACACGACTACTATCATTCGGATGTGCTATTATCAACACGACTACTATCATTAAGATGTGTTATTATCAAGACGACTACTATCATTCGGATGTGTTATTATCAACACGACTACTATCATTCGGATGTGCTATTATCAACACGACTACTATCATTCGGATGTGCTATTATCAACACGACTACTATCACTAAGATGTGCTATTATCAACATGACTGCTATCATTAAGATGTGCTATTATTAACACGACTACTATCATTCGGATGTGCTATTATCAACACGACTACTATCACTAAGATGTGCTATTATCAACATGACTGCTATCATTAAGATGTGCTATTATTAACACGACTACTATCATTAAGATGTGCTATTATCAACACGACTACTATCATCAAGATGTGCTATTATCAACACGACTGCTATCATTATTATGTGTTATTATAAACACGATTACTATCATTAAGATGTGCTATTATCAACACGACTACTATCATTCGGATGTGCTATTATCAACATGACTACTATCATTAAGATGTGCTATTATTAACACGACTACTATCATTAGGATGTGCTATTATCAACACGACTACTATCATTAAGATGTGATATTATCAACACGATTACTATAATTAAGATGTGCTATTATCAACACGACTACTATCATGAGGATGTGCTATTATCAACACGACTACTATCATTAAGATGTGCTATTATCAACACGACTACTATCATTAGGATGTGCTATTATCAACACGACTACTATCATTAAGATGTGATATTATCAACACGATTACTATAATTAAGATGTGCTATTATCAACACGACTACTATCATGAGGATGTGCTATTATCAACATGACTACTATCATTAAGATGTGCTATTATCAACACGACTACCATCATTAAGATGTGCTATTATCAACACGACTACTATCATTAAGATGTGCTATTATCAACACGACTACTATCATTAAGATGAGCTATTATCAACACGACTACTATCATTAAGATGTGTTATTATAAACACGATTACTATCATTAAGATGTGCTAATATCAACACGACTACTATCATTAAGATGTGCTATTATCAACACGACTACTATAGATGTGATATTATCAACACGACTACTATCACTAAGATGTGCTAATATCAACACGACTACTATCATTAAGATGTACTATTATCAACACGACTACTATCATTCGGATGTGCTATTATCAACACGACTACTATCATTAAGATGTGTTATTATAAACACGATTACTATCATTAAGATGAGCTATTATCAACACGACTACTATCATTAAGATGTGATATTATCAACACGACTACTATCATTAAGATGTGTTATTATAAACACGATTACTATCATTAAGATGAGCTATTATCAACACGACTACTATCATTAAGATGTGCTATTATCAACACGACTACTATCGATGTGATATTATCAACACGACTACTATCATTAGGATGTGCTATTATCAACACGACTACTATCATTAAGATGTGATATTACCAACACGATTACTATAATTAAGATGTGCTATTATCAACACGACTACTATCATGAGGATGTGCTATTATCAACATGACTACTATCATTAAGATGTGCTATTATCAACACGACTACCATCATTAAGATGTGCTATTATCAACACGACTACTATCATTAAGATGTGCTATTATCAACACGACTACTATCATTAAGATGAGCTATTATCAACACGACTACTATCATTAAGATGTGTTATTATAAACACGATTACTATCATTAAGATGTGCTAATATCAACACGACTACTATCATTAAGATGTGCTATTATCAACACGACTACTATCGATGTGATATTATCAACACGACTACTATCACTAAGATGTGCTAATATCAACACGACTACTATCATTAAGATGTACTATTATCAACACGACTACTATCATTCGGATGTGCTATTATCAACACGACTACTATCGATGTGCTATTATCAACATGACTACTATCACTAAGATGTGCTATTATCAACACGACTACTATCATCAAGATGTGCTATTATCAACACGACTGCTATCATTATTATGTGTTATTATAAACACTATTACTATCATTAAGATGTGCTATTATCAACACGACTACTATCATTAAGATGTGTTATTATAAACACGATTACTATCATTAAGATGTGCTATTATCAACACGACTACTATCATGAGGATGTGCTATTATTAACACGACTACTATCATTAAGATGTGCTATTATCAACACGACTACTATCATTAAGATGTGTTATTATAAACACGATTACTATCATTAAGATGTGCTAATATCAACACGACTAGTATCACTAAGAAGTGCTATTCTTAACTGATGATCCTATAAAAAGGCATCTATAGGAATATCAAGATGTGGCTGATTTATTCCATAAAGATGAGGAATTCCTCAGAATGTTTTACCCATATCATCCTGATTGATATCATTTCATTAAAATGTTCATTCTTGTCCTGCTATGCCCGGATACATACGGGGTTAAGGATGTTTAAGATCAATAAAAATATCACTTAATTTTGATAAAATCGTTTTTAGTAGATGTTTAGATGATCCAATAATTTAATTTTAGACATGTCTATTTTTCATAAATAGTAATATTTTTCGTCATTTGAAGCTGGAAATTGCGTTAGCAATTCCAGCTTCAAATGACGAAAAATACATTTGAAACAATTCAGCCGGACAAGGGTTAAAATGTTAACAGAAATCGCTCGTCTCAAAACGTACACATAACTGAATTTCTTGTTTGTCAATTTTTTCACTGATATAATCCACTCATATTTATCAGTTGGCCCATGTTTGCAATAAAGTAGACCCGCAGTGATGTGATTTGCATCTTCCGAAATAAAAAAAGATTATAGAGTAGGTTCATGGTTATATAAAAGAGTTCGATAATTATTGTGGTATTCAATAATTTCATAATGTAATACATTGTAATAAAAAAAACTGTATAAAATCATGTAAGCAATCTGAGCGCAGACGACCCCCCCCCCCCCCCCACCTCTGTGCGTAATAAAAATGTTATAATAACAGTTTTCAAAATCCAGGCTATGTGTTGGCGTAATGCCCGGCAGCCCTGTCAACATTATAATTAGCTGACCCAATAAATGTGACGCTTTTGGTCCAACTGTGGCACAATACTTGGCCAACGTCCATAACGTTGGTTCAGTACTGAGCCAACATCGGGCAGATATGTCACTGATGACACGGATGTGCCGTGCAGAAGTTATGGCCGAGTCGCGTCCTCAAAATGCGCCCAAGTTCAGCGTTGTTTGCTGCGAGACTACATGCTTCTCATCAGATGATAGCAAAAAACAGACGCCTATACCTTGGGGTAATACTGATGGGATAGCGTCACAGACGGTGCAACAACATTAAACCAGAATTGGGTCAACATCTCGTATTTGCTGAGCTACTGGGCCAAGTTTGCTGGACGTTGGCCCAATATTAACCCTTTACCCGCCGGTGCTGCATATATTCGGCTTTTCATTTTTTATTATCACATTAAGTACCACCTTTCAAACATGTTAAGTATAAAATGTGACATTAATCAGCACTATTTGAAAACAGTTGACCCTAATTTTGTCAAATCTGAATAATTTTCACTCACTTGAAGTTGTGGATCGCGTCAGCGAGACACAACTTCAAGTGGGTGAAAATTCAAATTGAATAATTTGGCGGTTAAAAGGTTAATAAACCTCTTCCGAGAGAGGTGTTCAAAGATGGCGATAATTCAGCTCGACATTTCGAAAATAAAACTGGATTTGATCGGCGATGGTATTATAACATTACGTAAAAAATAAATTATTTAAAGCGTTTTGTGGATTTGCATTTTATAGATTCCGAGTATGGCTTAGTAAAAATGATTTGGAAAATAAAAATAAATCTTCATGGCGTTGAATATAATGATAACAATAGTAGGGAGCTCTGCCCTTATTAAGAGTACAATGCATTTAATTGAAATAATCTATTGTAAAAAATAATTTATTTTCCGCAAAAGTAATCACATCTAGTGACTAATAATGTCACAGAATCATCAAAAGTCTGCAACGTTAACAAAAACCACGCCAAAACCTTAGAAAATATTGTGTGTGGTTGTTTTTTTAGCTGTAACCCCATCCAGACGCGATACAACGATCCCGGTGTCCGTCTGCGACAGGTAAACACGCACAGATGCCATAGAAAAACTGCTGGCTGGATCCTCCTAGCTTTCTAAAAAAAACTACCATGGCAAACACGAGACATTAAACCAGTGCTGGTTTAATGCTGGCCCACCGTCACAAACAGTGGGCCAGCATTAAGCCAGCAGTGCGTCAATGTCTCGTGATTTCATTCACAGACTAGCGGCTTTCTCGGCTGATTTAACGCCATCTATTCTATTATTTAATCCGCTCGATTTTATTGGCGCTCAGTCCGACACTTTGAATCATTTATCGCGTATAATTATTATTAAATATTCAGGAGAATCCAGTTGTCATTCAATATGGCGATAAAAAGAATTGTGCCGCTGGTCCAAAGATGACCCAATGTTGGCCAGCGTCTGTGACATTGGCTCAACATTGTGCCATCGTTGAGCTCCAATACCCTGTGAAGTTTCCTATAATATTACCACGAGTATTGTTACGGATGACTTCATCTATTACAGTCACACCGGAGACTAATATCATGGTTGTGTTTATTGTGTCTGGACAAGACATTTCTCTCATAATCTGATAATATTTTTGTCTGTCAATGCGTAATTTGATCAATGCCTCGTGCTTTAATGGTATCAAATTATATTCTGATTATATCGACAACAAAACGATCCTGCCCGTTGAGAAAAAAAGTAGTTTTAAATAAAATATATGTTTGTAGACATCTCAAACGTGACGGTGTGGATGAAGAATGCACTCTGTCTGATGTGCTTCTTAGATCTTCCAAGTCAGTCATAGGCCTATATGCAATACTATATGTTTACTTACACAACATATTACATTTCGTCGCCTCGGAGCTAAAGGATCCTATCTGCCACTCTAACGAGTGTCAGATAGGATCCTTTAGCTCCGCGGCGACGATTTAATCATTTAAATTATGGTAGATGCTCTTATACCAGTAAAAATATTGTGTCGATGTCCAAATGAATAGGTCACTTTTGTGCACATATGATGTATAATTACATGTGGTTCAAAATAAGTCTATAAGTCTGCTGAAGATGCTGTATAGTAGGCTAATTCAATAATCATTAGACTCTGCCCTGCAGACACAGAACTGGAATTTCGAGCCATTGCACACTATGATGCGATGCAACATTTTGTTCTAAATAGCAAAATGATGGAAATAACTCCACGTGACAGGCGGTATCGCTAAACACTACACCAGAGCCCCGACACTGTCAATATACCCGAAACTGTCAATCAAATAAATACTTAAATTAAAAATACTTTTCTTCAGGGTCGAAAATAGCGTCCACTTTTATGATATTCATTTTTTTTCCATGGTTCTATATATCTTCACTTAACAAGTGACCGAAACAATGTATTAATATGATGAAAATGATAATATTTATATTGATGATAAGGTGATAACGATCATATTGTGAATTTCTCACGCCTACTCTGGCCATTAAATAATATAAAAATATATATAAATTGCTGTAATATCTTAAATTATCAATATTACGCAGTTGTCTTCGATTTTACTCCAGCAACACATGTTTTTCGCCTGAAAATTGTGTGTCATTTTACTGACAATCATGATGGCTTTGTTTTGAGAACATTTGTGTCAGCTTCAAATATGACACGTACCAATTATTACGCTTTCATTATGACTACGGGCCCAGGCATATAACTATCCGGCTGCCATGGGTGGGGGCCGGAGGAAGGTCTACGAGACCGGTGTTAGCACGGGTTGAAGCAAGTGGCCTTTAAATAATCCACCGTTGATAATATTCTTTATCCTTAAAATAAAGCGACGACAACAGATATATTATAATTATATAAAAGCTGATTAATGCTTGTTAGTTAAAGGGACCAGCCCACCACCTACATTTAGTCATGGTTGTCAAAAAGTCTACACTTGCCTGGTGCATTAACAGTAATGTTGATAGTTTTATCTCCTATTGCCAACATATCATTAATTTGATAATATTTAAAAAATAAAAGTTGAAATTTAATAAAACTGTTGACAAGGCTTGGATTTCTGACAATCATGGCTAAAGTAGATGATGGGCTAACTAGTCCGTTTAGAACGCAGTGTCAACACGTACATAGTGAAACTCGAAGATAAATAAACTAATTTGAAAAATACAATAAAAAGGAGAACAAATCAGACAACGGTTTAATTTAATCTACACGGAAGACTGTAAATCGTTATTATTATTGAATTGGGTTTTAATGTCGCTTGAAATCAGCTTAACGTTGGTCAGGTTAATGTTAAGTAAATTTAACCCTTAGAACACTGATGTCGACTACAGTAGACATGCTGTCTTTTAATTCATGTTATTACCACCTGTATAATCAGTTGCTAAAAGTAAAATATGCCTTCAATCTTGAAATGCTGATATATTTTAGGACCTAAATTTCGCAAATCATATAAATTTTCGGTCACTTGAAGTTGTGTATCGCGGTATCGAGACGCAACTTCAAGTGACTGAAAATTTAAATTGAATAACTCAGTGCTCTAAGGGTTAATCTCATGTTTTGTCGTGCATTTACAAAGTACTTGTCATTTTGTCAGCGAGGTTTTCTCCTGTTAATTAACTGAACACCACTGTGTGATATAATGTTGGACCAACGTCGAAGACGTTGGGCCGACGTTGTACAAATGTTATACAAATGTTTTGTGTTTGCTAGGAAGCATGTACCATACCTAAATGTCCGTCCAGACTAGATATTAAGACGGTGGTCCAACATTAAAACAATAATTTAGCTTGTGGGTATTTTTTTCGTGAACAATATAGATTTAGGTGTCATTTACATGAGCTTGCAAATGAGCAATTACGTCCATTTGAACAAGAGTGGATTGTCGATAGCTTCATGTCAATATCACTGATGTGCAACAACTGCTGATAAACGTCATGTGCCTGGATATAATATTGATAAAGAGTATTTAAATTTCTAACGTTATCTAATTGTTATTTAAAGAGTAATTGTTGATGAAGATTGTACTAATATCACGAGACGAATGTTTAAATTCGATGCAGATCAACTCAAAAAATTATTTTGAAAATAAATTAATACCATTTTCGCTAAAAGCACTCACAAAGTTGTCATACAACCCGCAACGATAAATATAACAGCTTTCGTGCCTGGTAGTAGCCTAATCATGTCTTAGTGAATATAATTTCTTCGTTTCGATTTTTTTTCTTCAGCATTTAATTGTTTTTCTCAAATATCAGTTACGGGCATATGCATATGTACAAAGCTACAACTTTCTATTCACCACCTCAATCTAAAGACTGCTAGCGAATATCATTGTTCATACCCCTAGCATAGCCGTTGTCAGGGTTATATATTGATATATAAAGGTAGGCAAGAATGCGCATGACCCTAGTGTTTAAAGAGTGGGCTCATGCGGTAGCATTGATGAGAGAGTTGACATTCAGCGGTGGGCCTGTCATCTAGCATGACTACTCTTTACATTCCATCCTTTCAGTACCAAGTGCTGCGATACAACACTAAAAGCGTGCATGGACGGATCGAAGCTATATATCCCAGCAAACAAGGGACGGTGACCCAATTCTTTTTTAATACTGGACCACCGTCCGCGACGCTGGCCCAACACTGATCAAGCATTTGGTTACAGCCCTGTATCTTCTAGTTAAGTAGCCCTGAAGACAAGCCTATTCCGCGGCCCGAGCGGGCCGCGGAATAGGCTTGTCTTCAGGGCTACTGGTTTTAAGAAAATCATTGTACTTTATTATAGATCCTGACTGGCTAAACGAATACCAGTTTCTGTGATCCAGTGATGTCTCGTCTCATAGTGACGCTGTACCTTGGAGCGGCACTGCCGCGGTCTTACCTTCTCTCCGTAGATTACTTTTAGAGGAGAAAGCTACAAAAAATGGAAAACGACTTTTTGAAAAGCCCCGGAAATGGTGAATGCGAAAACCCACTCACGGCATGTGTTTTTACGCTTATCATACCATCATTCATTCGCTGTCATTTGCCCGTCCGTAGATCTACATATAAAACCGCTTTTGGCCAAATATAAATGTCAGTAAAAAATAGCCCGTGCGTTACGGCAGGTGTCACTATACCTACTGTGACAGTCTGGTACCTAGATGCGCGGTTAACCCATTTATACGTCTGGACTTTTGTCTGACGATTCTATTTATAGCCGCGACCTGATATTGATCGGCACCTATGATTTTTTTTCATTCACAATGATCATGTGGTACGGTTCATTAAATCTTGGCAAATCGCGGAAAACCGCAAATTCAATGCGTCATAAAGAAATGAGTGTGTGCTTAAATTATTGATTCAGGCACAGCTGCTGGCTGTAAAGTGTCACACAGTCAAGGTGGGGAGGGGAGGGGGGTAATGGAGGCCTCTGATTGGACGACAACCAGGTTGATATAGCTGGCTGCTATAGCTACAGGCTATTAGACGATGACCCTTTGGTGGCTGAATGCTGGACCAACATCTGCAACGCTGGCTAATAATTCAGTCAATGTTGGGTCAGCGTTTCGCGTCGCTTGGATGGCCACCTTATTTTAAAAAGCCACATTTTTGCAATTCCCCGCGCGGCACATGTAGTAGGCCTAATTCCGAGATATACACGCTGCCTGATGGATCTGAACTGAACACTTTTTTGGAAGATTCTTTTTCGATATCTTCTTCTTTTGGCTTTCTAATACATTGTAGCGGAGAACATACGTTTCAAAGTTGCGAAGCTACGTGCTTTGTAATTATAAATAGAAATTATCAAGTCGAATCTACAATAAACGTAATAAATTACACCAGTGTTGGGTCAGGTTATGTATAATATTGTTTACATTACTGATAAAAACTTGTTGGACAGATTCTTTGTAGGCATCCAGGCTCTTATGATGTTGGGAAAGCAATGATTGGTTCTTGCATTTTAATTAATTTATAAATGAGATGCGTTACCATGGTTACCGAGACGACAAATGCCAATATTTACGCTGTCAATATTTATGCTGATCTACAGTTTGTTTTATCTTAAAGGGTGGTAGTATAGCAGATTCTTCGATTTCTCTACGAATACGCAGCATATGTCGATGTCATTTTGCACACAATGTTTTCTAGTTTATCGCCAGCACACTGAAAATACCATAGAGATATGTCGAATAGTTTAAAAGTTGGTCTCTAGTACCAAAATTATTTGTCAAACATACCATCAAACCATACTAAATCAAGAGCGTTGTATCACTTGCCAATTATTAGGCCCTTGGGGGGAGTTGAACAAATTGTAACAGATAAATTGCTCAAATTTTGTAAATATTACCGGCGAAGTTGGGGAGTGAGAAAGAGCATGGTTAAATACAAATTATGATTGATGAGGTCTAGAAATTAACCCGGAACATTCACCCAATGATGGTGTAATGTTGGTCCAGCGTCTATGACGCTGGCACAGCATTACGGCATCATTGGGTGAAAATCTCGTGCTTTCTGGGATGTGGTTGGGGTGGTTCAGCTGACAGTGGGTCGTCACACCTTGTGACGCCACCGATATAGTTCCTAACAGGAGACGTTTTCAGGCAGATGTGCCACTATTTTATGAGGCTGTTTCCCACACATTCTGACCCGCGGACTGACGTGGCGGGGAACCCTGGATTCATAATGACGTCACGCCCGCAGCCAACATCCCGTGTCATCACAGATATTTTTACGCTTCGGTAACCAGGTACATATCTCGCATCGCGACATAACTATAATTATATACGATTTCCTGAAACGTAACCAGGTAGCATTCACGTTTCTGAGATGTGAAGACTAGAACAGTATTATTACAATCCGACCCGCAATTCAACTTTGTTTAGATTCACTGTATACTGAACCACAGGCCCCCGGGACGACAAGTGTCACAAAGGGATGCTGCCGCTGCCACCACTTGAATTGAGCTATATATAGACATACACATATATTAATCTAGATATAATAACACAGGCGCACACGTGTTTAGCACGGCTGGGCGAGCTCACGCACGCGGACACACGCACGTAGCAGGTTTTACACGTGGTCGTCCTGTGACTGAGCGTGACAGACAGCGTTTTCACCCCGTCTCCAGCCACGCCATATTATCTGATGCCGGTTCTATTTTTAGCTCCCCTCGTGACACGGGATCACAAAGAATCCTGGTTTACGAGGAGCGGACCGCTCGGGTGTCCGCATGACTGGATCCTGAATGAGACGCGCAGGGCGGCACTCCTTGGCGCAGAACCAGGCCTAATTAGTCATCCAGCTCTGGCACAACACTCTGGCACAACACTGAACTGGCGTCAGGCAGCGTGGCTTAATTAGGCGACGGCTCGCCCACAAATATTTAAAGTAAACTACCACTATTACATGAGCAATTCATTTATCTGAGATCGCTATCACCGCCGCCATTACCTACCAATGTAAAACAGGCTCAGATGGGCAAATTAACCCAGTTTTAAAAGTCTATGCTCAACCATGAAGAACTTTTTAATTATAAAGTTCTTGACTCAACCGATCATCCTGCATCATTGCTGGTTAATAATACTCCGATTGTTTTTCAATCTTTATGAAAATCTAACCAAATTTATTTAAACCTGTTTAGAAGCCAAAACTCTTCATAAAATATAATACGGTTATTCAATCTTATCAAAATATTGGGCCAATATCCACATTTTTTTGAAGAAACGAACCATCCAAATCATTCATTAAAAAAAGTGAAATAATTTATATCGATTGGCGACATCAGTCAGTTAAAAAGCAGGTCTTGGTCACAAATAAATTTGTCCATTGTCTGCGACGCTGGCCTAGCATCAGCCCAAGATTGGGCCCACACCACGTGTTTGCAGGTATATTCACCAGGTGGCGCTGCAGTCGCTGTTGACAGGGATCTGGCACACCATGTTGGACAAGTAGGCCTATTCACAGCCCAGGCAACGTCAACAGCAAAAATGGCCTATTTCTAGCACTGTTCACCTGTTTTCATCTTGACTATTATTTATGATACTAGGTCAGCCTACATTATATCAGCGACCTTATGGCCCTAACATACACTATTATATACTAGTACTCAGTAATACGGGTTCATCAGAAAACATTAAACTGTAGGCCTAACTCATTTAATCCAGACTAAGGTTTTTCTCAAAACCACCATAGAACGCTCATTATACATAACATATAGGTTTCAATAAAACTGGGGTAATAAAGTTCTATACCAGACCTGTTATTAAGTCTCCCCTCTGTACACAGAAGGGGATACACATAGGTTTACTTCTCACCTCTCATTTTTATGTCACATCAGTTTTATGTCTGTGCGTTCTGTTCTCTCCGTCTATCATGCAGGCGGTCGAACACGAGACGTCGACCCAATGTCGGGCTATTGTTGGCCCACCGTCTACGACGCTGAGCTAACATTAGCCCAGTATTGGGTTACCGTGTCGTGTTTGACGCCACGCTGACTGTGGGCCAGCTTCACAGACTGCGGGCCAACATTAACCCATTATTATTAAAACTGTTGCCCAACTGATTGAGCCTAAGGACGATTTAGTTACTGTAGATCATCTTCCCGGCAGCAAGTCTTCACACAGCGACGCCTCAGGAGTAGCGAACCTTGCGGGGGAAGATGCTGTAGATATAAAAAAACGGGTTCCCCCACATCAAAATACATAGTCTCCACCTGTCTACTGTACAGAGGAGGTATTTAGTAACATTATTTACAAAAGCCATTGACACAACATCTAATATCTATCGACCTTTATGGTTACGCTGCTGGAGGGGAGACATATCCAGGTTTTTTTCACCCAAAAACTAGACTCTTCTAGTTATTACACGAATTTTTTACAATTTAATTTATTAACTATTAATTAAGATAAATTATGATGATTTCGAGTTCATGGCCGGTGGATATTTACACTGATTTCGAGCCCGGTGTCTCAACCAAGATGGAACTTGACTGTATTCGGTAAACAAATCATTCCAACCTTTTTTTTAGATTAATGATCGTAGTAAACCTGCAATAACCTTTTCTGTGTGTGTCAGATACAAAGTACCGTACAGTTAAAGCTGCATAACTGTTTTGTTTATTTCGATAAAAATATTCTAAAAAGTACAAAAAAATCATTCCTATTGTCTTAAAGGCCTTATAAATGCACTAAAACTGGGTAAATGTAGCGGAATTAGTTCACCATGCGATACACCATCAAGTATTATTAAGTAGTGAATCGGTTTGTGTACAATATGTATGTAATAGTGGTAGGGTTATGGGCCAATATAATGTTACATTGGCCAACACCAATCCGCCTTATAGCAAGTACTAGACGTTGAACTGAATCGGCATAATGTTGGGCCAGTACCGCAGACGATGGGCCGTCATTAGTCTGCCATTGGATCAATGCCTCGTGTTAGCTGAGGTACAACGCCCAAATAACCAGTGGTAGACGTCCTGAGACTAGGTCAAAAAACTGTTGGGAATCGTCTACAGTAAAGTCCGATGTTTTAAATATTATTTTATTTTACTGCATAGCGCGATTTATATCATCGTATGTGATGATTTACGATAAAATAAAATAAAGTCTGATATTGTCTAGTAGCATTTTGACTATATTTTGAAATGCCTACGAGATTCAGAATAAAGAAAAACAAATGTTTTTCAAGAAAATCACAAAAATCAAAAGAGCGAAAAAGATGATTTACATCACTGAATTTTAGCGCTAATTCCGCCAACAATTTCCCATGGACTGGGGAGAGCGTCTTAATGGTGGGTCAATGGCTCAGATGCTGGCCCACACTTAAAAGCACCATACTGAAATAGAGTACTATTTTACGGATGAGTGACATTCTCTATACCGGTACCTAAATTAAACATGACATTATATGCATATATCACCCATATCACACAAAGTAATAACTCCTAGACATGTCTAAATGACATGAGATATTACACTTTTTACTGTGAATTGTATATATGACCACTGAAAAAATAAGAATAATATTAAAAAACTTCCACTTTTTTCAATGATGATCGTTATCTGTCACTTTGTACTTTGTACTTTGTACTGATTATACAGACAGTGTGTCTTACTCCGCTGTCATCAGGCTTGTTTTGGTGGGGCCACAATATTAAAAAACAACAAACTTAAATCCTTAATAACTCAGTAACCGGGGGAGTAAAATTAAAAATTAAAACACCATTCTCCATAGATTAATATTTTGAATGAAATATGCAAAACAGTTATGCATCTTTAATCATTAGGAACTTTTTGTGTTCTTCAATAAACCTTGAAGAATTTTTTTTGTGAGAACAAATACATTCAGATACTTCGCATTAACAAAAATAATGAAATATTTGGTGTGGTCACGTGACGGATAGTGCCACCATTCATTGGGCAGAAACAGAGAGCGTTACTTAACCCTTTCACCGCTGGCAGTAAATACTATGCCATGCCATGCCATGCCATGCCATGCCATGCCATGCCATGCCATGCCATGCCATGCCATGCCATGCCATGCCATGTCATGTCATGTCATGTCTTGTCATGCAATGGCATGCCATGCCATGCCATGCCATGCCATGCCATGCCATGCCATGCCATGCCATGCCATGCCATGCCATGCCATTTCATGCCATGCCTTGCCATGCCATGCCATGCCATGCCATGCCATGCCATGCCATGCCATGCCATGCCATGCCATGCCATGCCATGCCATGCCATGCCATGCCATGCCATGTCATTTCATTCCATGCCATGCCATGCCATGTCATGTCATACAATGCCATGCCATGCCATGCCATGCCATGCCATGCCATGCCATGCCATGCCATGCCATGCCATGCCATGCCATGCCATGCCATGTCATGTCATGTCATGTCATCCCATGCCATGCCATGTCATGTCATGTCATGTCATGTCATGTCATGTCATACAATGCCATGCCATGCCATGCCATGCCATGCCATGCCATGCCATGCCATGCCATGCCATGCTTTGCCAAGCTTTGCTATGCTTTGCCATGTCATGTCACATCACATCCCATTGTACTCCATTGCAGGCTAGGCCATGCCATGCCAAGCAATACTTATGCTTGGTGATAACGATATTTGGATGGCATCATGCATAAGTGGGCGGGCTAACCCACATTTTGACGATTTTGAGATAAAATCAAATCAACACAAAAAGCTAACAAAATCAGTGACCAAATAGTCTAATCCTGAATGTGAAACTCGTATATTGATCAAGTTGTGGCTATCAATGACATACATTTTCATTGTTTTTTTAGCTCCCGCCGTCACCGTAGGTGAGACGGAGTGAGCTATGGATTCTACCTCCGTTCTAGGATAACAATTTTTGGTATGTGGGTTACTTCTAGGTGGCTAATAGACAGGTTAAAATATTTTTAATCGAAATTCAATATGCAGGGTCGCAGAGGAGAAAATGATGATGTTACGGCGTCATATTGCACATACATGTTCTCTAAGATCCCTAGTTCTGCCTTTTCAGGTTTTTGGACCTTGACCTGAAAGTTGACCCAGCACTTTGACCTAATCTATAACATCGGTAAATCCGACTGAAATATTTTGCGGAATATCATGAAAACTGCTCGAGATAGCTACACCATTACTATAAAAAAAATTGTAAGGTTCCAGGAGAGCATGCATCTTGAAAAATTTCAGGTTGATAAAATTCGAAATGGCCGCCCATCGGCCATTATTCACCTCGACAGGCCTGATATTGCGGAATATCATAAAAACCGCTCAAGATAGCTACACCATTACTATAAAACAAATTGTAAGCTTTCAGGAGAGGATGCATCTTAAAAAAATTCTAGTTGATTAAATTTAAAATGGCCGCCTATCGGCCATTATTCACCTCGACAGGCCTGATATTGCGGAATATCATAAAAACCGCTCAAGATAGCTACACCATTACTATAAAACAAATTGTAAGCTTTCAGGAGAGGATGCATCTTAAAAAAATTTAAGTCGATAAAATTCAAAATTGCCGCCTATCGGCCATTATTCACCTCGACAGGCCTCATATTGCGGACGGAATATCATGAAAACCGCTCAAGATAGCTACACCATCACTATAAAACAAATTGTAAGGTTTCAAGAGAGGATGCATTTTGAAAAAATTCAACTTGATCAAGTTCAAAATGGCCGCCTATTGGCCATTCACCTCGACAGGCCTGATATTGGGTAAACCATAATAGATAGCTAAACCATTACTATAAAACAAAATGTGAGATTTCAGGAGAGGATGCATCCTGAAAAAAATTGACTTGAACAAATTCAAAATGGCCGCCTTTCGGCCATTATTCACTTTCACATGGCCGTTTTTTGGTAAACCGTGCTAGATGGCTGGACCATTACTATAAAACGAAATAGGAGATTTAAGATGAGGATGCACCTTGAAAAATGTTGACTTATTCAAATTCAAAATGGCCGCCTTTTCGGCCATTATTCATTTTCACATGGCCGATATTTGGTAAACCGTGCTAGATGGCCAGACCATTACTATAAAGCAAAATGTGAGTTTTCGGGGGAGGATGCACCCTGAAATTTTTTAACTTACGAATTCAAAATGGCCGAAAATCAGCATTATTTACCTCGATAGGCCTGATATCAGGTAAACCGTGCTAGATAGCTAGACCATTACTATAAAACAAAATGTGACGTTTCCGGAGAGGATGCCTTTTAAAAACTTTCGACTCAATCAAATTCAAAATGGCCGCCTATCGGCCATTATTTACTTTCACATTGCTGATATTTGGTAAACCGTTTTAGATAGCTAGACCATCACTGTAAAACAAAATGTGAGATTTCAGGAGAGGATAAATCTTGAAAAAAATTGACTCGTTCAAATTTAAAAAGGCCGCCTATCGGCCATTATTCACTTTCACATGGCAGTTATTTAGTAAACCGTACTAGATTGCTAGACCATTACTATAAAACAAAATGTGAGATTTCAGGAGAGGATGCATCTTGAAAAATTTCGACTTTATCAAATTTAAAATGGCTGCCTTTAGGCCATTATTCACTTTCACATGGCTGTTATTTGGTAAACGGTGCTAGATGGCTAGACCATTACTATAAAACAAAATGTGAAATTTCAGGAGAGGATGCATCTTGAAAAATTTAGACTCGATCAAACTCAAAATAGCCGCCTGCTTATCGGTCATTATTTACTTTCACATGCCCAATATTTTGCAAGCTGTGTTAGATGCTAGTCCATTACTATAAAACAAAATGTGAGGTTTCGGGGGACGATGCACCCTGAATTTTTTTAACTAGTCTCTATCAAATTCAAAATGACCGTGAATCAGCCATTATTTACCTCGATTGGCCTGATATCGGGTAAACCGTGCCAGATAGGTAGACCATTACCGGGATACTGATTACGTTTATTAATTTCAATGGAGGTTTGCAATCTCTGACAGACTGTCTAGTTTTTATCTTCCTCTTAGACTGAGTCTCTTAGACCTAGTTGTCTTGCGTCTTGATTTTTGACCTAGCCTAGGACTACATTAATAACCCTACACAAAATTGCCTAAATCAAATTCTAATTCGGAGCGGGAGCTCTTGGACTTATGTAGTCTTGTTTATTGTGGGTTAGCCCACTTGTGTATGATGCCATCCATTTATGAGTTGAGAAATCTGTGGCAGTCCAAGATTCGAATGTTACCTACTTTTTCGAAAATTCCAGAAAAATTTAATAGCGAAAATGTCATCAGGTTCTGACTGGATCCTGAATGCCAGGAAACCCGGCAAAACATAACCATGAAGCGAACTGCACAGACGATTTAAAAAGTGACTAAAAATAAATAGATCATTTAGAATCAAATAATCCATGGAATGGTAGCAGTAAATAACCGCGACTGTTAATTAATATACCAGTGATTTAAATTACTGAAGGCAATAGCAAAATTGCAGCAATGAATTAAATTCAACCCAGTTGAATCAATCTTTTTTGTTTGCGACATTGGCCAACATTATCACAACATATAGTGTTGTGATTACTGGTTTAGGTTTCCACATCATTTGATTTCATCCTTTGATTTAACGTTATCATTCACATTTAAAGACGTTACTGATCATTTTATTGTAGAGAACAAATTTATTTTGAAACTCTGTCAAAAGGATTTGCTGTAAACGTGTAAATAGCAGGAAATAGAAAATGTTTTAATGCTGGGCCAGCGTCATAGACGGTGGGCCAACATTAAACTTATTAGAATGTTATCATTGCTAAGACACATGGGCCTGGAAAGAAAGGTGCAAATTATTACTATTACTATTATAAATTAGAGAAAAGGAAATATAAGCTTTGTAAATACCACATAACGTCTTCTTAATCATAAGTAAAATACCCACCTGATTACCATGACAATATCGTTATGCTAATTTTGTCAGACACTGGCAAATTTTGTAAGTAGGCACCAGACGATTGTTTGATATAGCTATAAGAAGTACATTTTGGTTTTGGTATTTTGTACAATTGTGAAACGGCCCAGGCAAGAGCCAGCTAGCATGTTGATGCAACGTGTCTAGTTTTGTAGTTAACTGAATGTCGTACATATGTTGTGTATGCCGGGAGCTGAAAGACAGGAGCACATATGCTATTATAATCTATATCTTTACATGCGGAAAATAACTTTTTGTACGCAACCACCCGTCATAACGAAGCCTGTCAGCTGCTCTATGTAGATTCCCAGCAAACACAAAACATTTTTATAACATTTACACAATGTTGGGCCAACGTCGAAGACGTTGGGCCAACGTTGTATAAATGTTATACAAACGTTTTGTATTTCCTGGGTTAACGGTTCACATTGTAACTCCAAATGCCGTATAATTGTAGTTAGCCGTAGGCGTATATTCTTGTCTATTCAATTGAAGTCATAATGACGATATTATGATGACGATGATGACGATATATTATTTTTTTCATCTTGAAATGAACAAAAAATACGGGAATTTTTTACGGGAATTTATTAATATCAGTCTTACTTACTTTTAAAAATAAAACTGTTTTTATATTCCTCAATATTTATTTATGAAACAAAATGCATAACTCAGCGTGATTATAAATGATCCACCACGCCCCGACCCGGGTCACCTCGTGAAGCCACCATTTTTAATAACCCGTCATACATGTTATACATTGTCTGCTGGTAATATAAATATTAAAAACAGTAATATTACATAACGGTGTATAAATAGATGGCTTTGCTGATCTGGGCCTATTAAATTAAATGGTAGGCATATATTAAAAAAATACATTGCAAAAGCTCTCACCTGTAGATAATTTAATACAGCCTACTTCTTTATTGTCTTAAATACATGTAAACGTACTTCACATGTAAGCCCCATATATAAAGTACACTACACTGAATATTGTAATTATAATTATACTAAACAGATAAAATAAGTAATCTGATTGGGTTTCAATCGAGAACCACGTGACAATATACAGACTAGATAATGCCAATGCATTATATGTTTTACAGCCAATCGCACTGTAGGTTAGAAGCGTGGGGTTTTATATAATTACGCAAATATAGGGTCAAGTGTGGTACTAGAAACCGAAATTTAAATAATCAAATAACGAAGCCGTCAAGTAACTAAATCAAGACCGGATTGTCAATTTACTCGTGGTGCATTTTCCACCACTGGCGTGATGTGCACCACAATACGTGGATCCGTATGGTTTCATGATAACGTCATTAGTAGTAAAGACTAAGTGTCGTATTTGCCCCCCTCGTGGTAGATACGAGTCTTCACTTTCAAGTTGACAATAAGGTCCCAGCAAAGACTTGACGTTGGGCCAGCGTTGCAAGGATAGATAGACACTCACTGCTTTCTATAATAATGTTAAATATACCTGAAAAATGGTATTGAAAAATAGTTATTTTCATGTCAACGTTTTTTGCTTTTTCGATGATTCATACATTTCACATTTGCATGTACGAAAATAGTCTTATATAACATAGTACTCACTAGTATGCCCTATATCCATCAATATAATTATGTAAGTAAGTTTACAATGAACAAGTAGAGAGATGATTAGTTTCTTTCTGGCAGGATAATAATGTGTTTTCTCCGAACAGCCATTTGTATCGCTCTTCCACCTGTGAAAGCGATTTCCGACGGTATGGACCAGGTTCAAAAATCCATAAATTCACAAAGTAGAATGTCCAATCTTTTTTCATTCGACCTTCACGGGGTAAGTCGGGACACCGCTGGCTGATTCAATGGGCCAACGTCTCCTGCGCTGGCCCAGCACTGTACCAGCGCTAACCGGGATCATCCGTGTGGATGCTTCCAGTTGCATGATTTGACCCAGTGTAATGTTGGTCAGGCGTCTTCGACGCTGGCCCAACATTAATCCAACACTGGATCGCAGTGTTGTGTTTGCCGGGACTTTGCCTTTGGGATCGGGTTTGTCTGGAATGTCTGGCATCACGGACACAGGCTATTTAGGACGTCCACATCAATTGGCACATTCTCTCCGCCCGCCGCTCACCTAATTCACACCGCTCCGTCTCCGTGGACCCCGGCTTGTCTTTAACACTCTGTATGCTGAGGTAGGCACCACCCTTTAGGCCATACATTCCGAAACAAAACAAGTTTCTTTCAGGAGATAAAAAAACATTTTTCCAGCTATGATTTTTTTTGGCTTGTATCGTCGACCTCATTAACTTTTCCAGAAATTTGTCCAATGTTTTTTATATTTCGTCGCCCTCATTACCTTTTTCAAAAATAGATTCAATGTTTTTCTTCTTAAAATGCTTTTTTTATCGTCCTCTCTCATTAGATTTTAGATTTCTTCTGATCTAAAACAGAGAAGTGCTGTGCCGCTCCATTTTTTCATATTTTGAAGCAAGATTTTCTCCCGAAATTTCCTATATTTAAAATGAAATAAATTTGGTTGAGATGTATCATATAAAAGGTAGGCAGATGGCAGATGTACACAGTATCGATTCATGATATAAATTTGTTGAGAGTACTACTGTCCCGCTACAACGCTGGCTCAACACTGGCGTGTCCTTATATCAGATATCATTCAGGCTCAAGTTACTTAACCCTTTAACCGCCGGTGTCGTATATATTCGGGTTTTCATTTTTTACTAGCACATTAAGTACCACCTTTTAAACATGTTAAAGATAAGATATGACATCAATCAGCAATATTTGAAAACAGTTGACCTCCATTTTGTCAATTCTGAATAATTTTCACTCACTTGAAGCTGTGGATCGCGTCAGCGAGACACAATTTCAAGTGGGTGAAAATTCAGACTGATTATTTTGGCGGTTAAAGGGTTAAGCCTAATTACAAACATTGACGTCTTTCCTGTGCTTGTGAAAAAGGCTGTAGTCACAAGATCATAAAATAAGATCAGCCATCTTTTATGCGCTTCAACATCGCATTGTAAATGTTTAGAATAAACTTTTAAGAAATATTGAGTCACATACGCGGTAGACCTGTGTATTTATAAAATACCTCCACTTGTGGCCTGTTTTTTTGACCCAGATAGTTTCATGGGGGAATATATACTGGCTGCAGAACACCACTGACATACAAAGACAAAGGCCTAATATATATAACACATTGTAATGTCACCTTTAGATGAAAACCAGGAATCTCAACTCAACTCTGGCCTTTTCCCATTTGTACTGGTTTAGAAACATATTTACTTGCACCTTAAATATATGGGTTGACAGTGACAAGAGGCATAAGCTGCTACATTTCTGAATTTCTGCCCTGTGATATTCAACCCTTTAACCGCCGGTGCCGCATATATTCGGGTTTTAATTTTCTATTAGCACGTTAAGTACCACCTTTTAAACATGTTAAATTTAAAATGTGACATCAATCAGCAATATTTGAAAACAGTTGACCTCTATTTTGTAAAATCTGAATAATTTTCACTCACTTGAAGTTGTGGATCGCGTTAGCGAGACACAACTTCAAGTGGGTGAAAATTCAGATTAAATAATTTGGCGTTTAAAGGGTTAAGCTGATATATATTTTTTAAATTAAGGAACACTAATAATACTTTTTATCTATAATGTATCACACTATGACATCATAATATAAGGACGGTAACATCCAGTGCAAGGGGCTATAATCTGATAATTTGCCCTCAAATAATAATAAACGAAATAATAAAACATACCAAGCAGTGATCGATATATCGATCAGTATACGCATTTTAAATTACTAGCCAAATGTTTGTGAGCAGTCACTGTTTTACAGCCATATTTAATAACTTGATAATAATGTTGTATTTCAAACTCCACTCTATTCATTTTTAATAATGTACTATTTTATATTACCGAGGTCACATATAAATTCTATCATGTCTACCTAAATATCATTATGTATTCCATTTTGTATGCATTTTATTTTTAGTTTGCTCTACGAAACCAAGATGATTAATGCAATAATAGCAACAGGAGTAGATGGAGATCAAATCACTTTTCGTCGCATAATCAGCCATGGTGCTATTACTGGATTGATATGAGATACTGTGTTTAGAGCTCACACTACACTATAGTATATAACTGTAACGTTTTAACAGGTGGGGACCAGTTTGAACCGGATCTCTCGAAACCGGGTCATAACTAACGAGGAAAAGGGCAATGGGGCAATCCTAGTTTTTCTTTAACACTTCACCGACGATATTGGCATTATTCTGTTTTTGCATCAATTCAATTAAACGACTAACTAGAGGAAGCTGTGTTGAAAGCAGAACATTTTATTGCTATTTATTTGTAAAAAAATACTTGACTTACCATGATCAATAGTTTCCAATCGCTTCCGAGCTGAGTGAAGAGTTAGGCGCAATAGTATTAATATTATTCTAGTAACAAAATAATCAGTGATATATATTGTGTTATTGAACAAAGTTTTGTGAGTTACGGTAATAGCTTGTATACTTTGCTATAGCCTGCTACCTTCTACCATAATTTTTATTACATAATAGAGTATTATTACTATCAACATGTCAGCGTGTCCGCTAGCGCTGAGACCTGAAAGGGTAAGTGCAGGACGGGACGTTAAACCAATGGTGGTTAAATGCTGGGCCAGCGTCGTAGACGATGGACCAGCACTGAACCACTGCTGTTTGAACGTCTTGTGTTTTCTTGGAGGCTTCCCAATGCTAAAAAACACCTAGGAAAATGATGTGGTATATTTTGTCTTTGTTGGTGTTTTCAATGTGTTTTTTTTAGATGCAAAGGTTACTTTGCTATAACTATTTTCCCGGAAGGTAGGCGGTAAAAATGCTGCCCTTGATTCAGATAACAAAAGGCTTTGGTTCACCTTACGTGTGCAATGACACCTGTCTGGCTTGCTCAGCTATCACCATGAATCTAAACGCCCTCGGTTCGAGTCCCCAAACGACATTATTTCTCTCAGGCACACATACGCCTAAAAAAGACTGTGTTGTTATCTGTAGGAAATATATCAGTAAAAAATATTAGCTGATGAAAACACATACAAATGTGCAAGCTGTGAAGCAGTAGACACACACACAATGGAAGGCTACCGTGTAGGAAACTGAAACGAATCTCATTTTCAAATGCATCCATCACATGATGATTTTGGTTTTAATTGCAATATGTTTAACTTCGATGAGTATAAATGAGGTCTGTGTGTTAAGTGACTTTAACCCTTTAACCGCGAAATTATTCAATCTGAATTTTCACCCACTTGAAGTTGTGTCTCGCTGACGCGATCCACAACTTCAAGTGAGTGAAAATTATTCAGATTTGACAAAATGGAGGTCAGCTGTTTTCAAATAATGCTGATTGATGTCACATTTTATCTTTAACATGCTTAAAAGGTGGTACTTATTGTGCTAATAAAAAATGAAAACCCGAATATATGCGGCACCGGCGGTTAAAGGGTTAAAACAGATAACCAATCTACACGCATGTCACAAATGATCGCCAAACGTCACCAAATTGTGGCTGATTAGTCGTCAACTGTTCTCAAAATGTCGTCACACATGTTTTTCATTCAGTGAACAGTTGGTGACGAATCTGGTGAATAATTGGCGAATTCGAATTGGCGAATTGGTGACGAAAAAGTGATTGTTTTGAGATCGTTTGGCTAACATTTGGCAACTGATTGGCGAGCGTGGCGATCGATCGGTGAATTAGGGACTGTTTGGGAATTGTTTGTTGAACAAATGGCGAAGGTGGCGATTACTATAATGCATATTCGGCGAACAATCAGCGAAAAGGCCTATTTCAGCTATGGAAATGCAACCGTTTTGGGTCAAAATATCAGGGTCCCGGTATGAATTTTGAACATTTACAAAATTTCGGGAGAACGTTCGACGAACACCGAGAGCGTTTGGCGAAAGAGGGGAGCGTGTGATGAAATTCAGGGAGCGTTTGAATTTGGGAATTTCACAAATTTGTCATTCGCCAATGTTGCCAAATAGTCGTCGCATTGATCAATAGAGGTAGCCTACCGTCAAAGTTGACGACATAAAAATATCCTAAATCCTTGTACATGTTACTGATTGCATGATGAGGTTACGTTTTAGGCAACAAACGTTTATTATGATTGTCGACATAACATAGTATTGACTCCTCAGGGTTGACTGTTAACAACATCAAGGAGAGTAGAGGTGATAAAGAGATATGTGATTAGCGTCACTACTTACTGATATGTTTGGACCTAATTGTCTCGTTATATAGTATTTATAATTATTCTAAAGTAAAGTGAAAAAATAGATTTTCGTGAACAATCTTTACCATAGTGAAACAAAGAAGAAAGCCATATATCTATTCTCATGGTGGTACTATAGTCATATATATATATATAACTTACCATAGTCACCATTTCAGTGATACAATATCCAAAATATATATTTTCAAAACTGTTAATAAAGAAATATACATTCACTGCTTCGTGGTCTATGGTTGTGTCTTGTGAATGAGACTCATTAATGAGTTTTCTAGTTCTTCTTACTTACACGTGAATTAGCGACATACAGTTTCACAGAAAAATACATTTTCTCTCACATTCAAGTTAACGTCAAATTAACCTGATTAAGTACATGCAAGATATAACGTGTTATCGTCCTACTATAACAGACTGAAATATTTATTTCTAGATTTAACCAATGACTCCTCGTGTTTGATACTCAAACGAAAGAACAAAAGACAAAAATGCCAATATTGGATTAATCTAATTGTTCTGATTTTAATTTACTGCTACAATTTCGTTCTTTCTTTTATGTAGATGAGTGATAGTTTAATTAACAGTCGCGGTTATTTACTGCTCCCATTCCATGGATTATTGGATTCTAAATGATCTGTTTATTTTTAGTCAACTTCTAAAAATATTATTGTATTTGCATTCTTTTGTAAGTTTATATTTTGCCTCTGTGGTGTGATTTTCTCTTCAGATTTGAAGACTATTACAAATATTCGAATACTGTAGATCTGGTAATTTTCGCGTGTTTAAATGTTGTCGAATTTCTGATTTTGAAAATTTTTCACGAAGTTTAGAATTCGCGAATTGTCATTTTTCTTTAGTAGCGCTGTTATAATAATAATTTTGGCGATATTCTTGAATTCGCGAATTTAACCTCCTCGCGAAATTCGCGAAAATTAAAACCTCGCGAATAATATCACGATCTACAGTATTGGACTATCACAGTTTTCTCCACTATGATTTCTTTAGAATATGTCAATGTGAGTCTCACAACGAAGGTGTTGAAACTAAGACAGAATTACAGATAAATCATTGCTGAATATACCTTGCGTGGTCTGCTCATAAGCAAGGCATGCCATGGCATGGTATCACCTGTCATGTCATGCCGTCATGGCATGTCATAACATGGCGCGCACGCTACGGTATGGCATGATATAAAGGATGACATTGCATCACATTGCATGGTATGTCATGTAATGACAAGGCTATGACATGGGATGGCATTATATAATGGATGACATGGCATGCCATGGCATGCTTTGGCACGGCGTGGTATGGCACGGCTTGTCTTGGCATTGTATGTAGTGGCACGCCTATGACATAGGATGATGGATGACATGGTATGGCATGACATGGCACGCCTATGACATAGGATGATGGATGGCATGGCATGACATGGCACGCCCATGACATAGGATGATGGCATGGCATGGCATGACATGACATGGCATGACATGGCATGGCATGGCATGGCATGGCATGGCATGGCATGGCATGGCATGGCATGGCATGGCATGGCATGGCATGGCATGGCATGGCATGGCATGGCATGGCATGGCATGGCTTGTCAGTCTCACTTTCCCAAGTCAAGACTTGAACTATCCGTCTCTTTTTAGTCATAACTCAAGTGTTGAAATGAAATGAATCGGGCTTTAGGCCACCTTTGTGCACATATATGCTAAACTGGGCCAGGAGAACCTCCTGAGGATGGTGAGATGATTGAGATGACACTGTCCTCCAGACACAGGATTCGAAATTCGAGCCCTGGCGGTCTGAGGTCGAGCACGCTACCTCTCGGTCACGGAGGCTCCCCACAATACTAGCTTTCACACGTGGATGGGGAAGAAACAATTTTGTTTCTTTCAAACTGCCGAGAGCGGGAACCGAACCCCGGACTCTGGCGTGAAAGGCAGCGGTGCTAACCACTACCCCAGGGCCCCCGCCCAACTCAAGTGTTAGCAGTTGCAAAAATGTACTTTTAAAATTGATTATTTTTTGTTCGGAATAATATTTTAACTGAACATCTGCAGCGATGTGCTATGCTGGCATGAACTCGGTAAAAAAATGTGAAATAGCTTGCTATTCTGCTGTTTTATAACAAATATGTCAACCAAATACCGCTACTGCCACTATTGGAATCCCATTAAAGCTAACTAGTCATATTACATGTGATTGGTTACATGCATGTGGACTGTATCGATTGTGCCCTGTTCAAGGACACCACCGTGAATCCAGGCAGGGCTGTCCTTGGATAGAATTGCCAACTTGAAACGATTTTAGAGGAGTCCCGGCTGTGGCTCTGATTAGTTTACGTATGAAGTTACCTTTTCAGGGTCATTTTTGTTTTGGTACATGTCACTGCGTTAATGACGTCCAAGATACGTTCTAGCTGCCAGAATCCTGCTTGCTGTGGGAGCCGTATGCACCCACATGTTGTATAATGTATAGACTTAGTAATACTTTAGTTGTCCTTAATAGGCCTATGTTTTACTGATTTACATGCATAACATGCATGGTCTAAAATGAAGGTGTACATATATGTTCTTACTTAGACCCTTATGAACAATGTATACAGTTTTGATGTCACCATTCAATGAGAATTTGTATCTCACAGCTGCGAACATTGCAGGGAAAACATGTAAACAGGCGAACGATCCAGAATAATGACAGACACCTTCATTATTCGGTGCCAGATTTCGCTACACAGTTCGAAAAGGACGTTTTTAAATATCTTAGGATCCAGTAAGTTGCATCGATTCCCAATTGGCCATTTCGACTATTCATGCATTGCAGCAACATTGGAATTTCCAAATTAACCCTTAAGCCACGACTCCACATACGCGTGATGCGTGAAGCGTGATGCGTGTTCACCGAAATCATCGAAAATAGAAAGAGCGACTCTACATGCACGTCATGCGTGATGCGTGATGCGTATTTGTTTTGGGGTTGCGTATTCACCGCTCTGGGAGCGGTCAACACGCATCACGCGAGCCTACCATGACGTCATTTTATGGATTCTCCCGGGTACCCCCCCCCCCCAAGATCCTTGCATGTGATCCAGGGACCACCACCTCAAGCATAGGTCCTTTAGCAAAACGTTGCCTTGGCATTTATCGTTTCTCTTGCACGATTGACTTTTAGCTTGTAATGGCTCAATCTGAAACAGGATATCTCCGAACTGTTCCCTGGTCATTCGAAAATATTGATGAAAACGTTCTGAATCCAATTTGAATTCTTTCACTAGATGATAATAAACCTCATAAATTATATTTGTATTTGTTTGATGTGCGTTCAACGTTTATTTTCATGTATAGGTGGGCCATGCACACAAGTCTGTTATTAAGTTTATTCGTCATCCTAAATTTCGCTCATAAAATGTTTATATATATGCGACAAATAAGGTGTCATTCCCCTGTGTGTAAAAAACACAGGAGATCCGCACTGGTTGGCTCATTCAGCAAAACTAACTTTGACGCATCACGCATCACATTTTGGCGTACATGTGGAGTCGTGCAATACGCATCACGCATCACGCTTCACGTATCACGCGTATGTAGAGTCGTAGCTTTATCCTGCTAAGTTAAAATATTTGAATTTTCAACAAGTTGAGGTTGTGGACCGCGATCAACAACCTCAGGTGGTTGAAAACCCCTCATATTTGGGACCAAATATTTACACATATTGATGTTTAAACACATATTTCGTTCCCAATAACAGTTATTTGATCGGCTAATAAAACCGCTTAGAAACGACTATTAGCTGGCAAAGGGTTAAAACACGTCAACATATAGAAGGCGAGCCACGAATCAACCAATAATTTCAGGATAAGTTACGTTTTTTTCTTGGATCGACTCTGCGTTAGTGTCCTGCGCTGTTTGCTCTACGTAGACCACAATGGGGCCTGTCAGGAAAGTTATCCAATATGTTGACACAGACCAGTCACTCGTCACGCTCTCAAATACACGGTCAAACAAAATGCGGTCGCCCAGGGATTAAAGGGTCGTGTCTGCCGAGAGGCAGATACGACCCTTTAATCCCTGGGCAGCTGCATTCCGTTGAGGCACTCATGAAGAGACAGTTGCATCTTAAATCAGCAAATAGACCAGAGCTATCCCTGACATGATGGCTGTTTGCCTTCCACTTCACTTGTCCGCTGTCAACATAGCAACGACTCCATGCTGATCATTGTCCACTTAATATTCAACTCCATTCCCACATGAATGCTTCAATCAATGGTTTTGTTACTCTGCGCCTAATAAACGCGATAAATGATCGCCAGATTTAAAAACAAATTAAATTTCCTGCGTTTGAGGGATAAAATGCATGTAAAATAACGTACACCATAACGTGCACCTTCGGTGTTGTTCTAGCACCTTTAAACAAGTTTTCGGCTGTTTCGTGTTTTTTATTTATTCACTGGGTATTATTTCTAATGACAGGGTGGTTGTTAACAAAGGCAAACAAACAATAAATAGAACTACATAGATAAAACATTCCCGTCAAATACTGCTTACACATTTTCATCAGGGTCGAGCTACACGTGGGCAAAAACTACACAACCAGACAAATTAGTATTGAGGAAACCTCATGCTATCCAAAATGTTATTGCTTTGAAACAAAATTAACTTTAATATTAAGTTTGTTATGTGTTATTATGGACTATACAATTTTTGTCTATGTGGATCAATAAGACGAGTATCCATAAATAGCCATATATCTGCGTCGCGTTGTGACGTAAGCGGCAAAAATCCCGGATGGCCGCCAGCGGTCACTAAAATGAAAATAAATAACTAAGAATCAGATAATCAAGTGTACTATGTAATATCTGACTATTTTTGGCGTGGAGCCATTTCCTGAACTTGAAATTACAATTTTAGGCTTCAGTGACCTTCAAACACCACATGAAAGTATAAAATGATCACCAGCGGTCATAAGAAAATCTATTTTTTTTACTAGTGGTCCAGTAATGGTATGTTGTACGTCGTTTCTGACTAACTTTGTTGCACAGAATCCATTTCTGGTATCAATAATGTCATTCTAGGCACCAGTGACCTATAAAACCTCAACATACGACTTTCAAACTTCACATGAAGGTCAAAATGATCACCATAAGATAAGATAAGATAAATTTTATTTTCAATCGGCATGGTACAGTTAAACCATAAAACATTAGCCTGAGGCTATTCGACCGATCTGTGGTACTAAAATTCAACAATGAATAACATTAACAATATCACATAGTATGCAACACATAGGCCTATTCAAAACAATATATTAGGTTTCACTAGTCCTGTATTAAAAATATCACCTTCTCAATATTATTTTACTACTAATACTATATTATAGTCAAATTATCAAATACTATATTATTGTATATACTTATATATGTAAAGTACAAGAAATTGACTTTATCACAGAGCTAAGATTATGAATAAAATATCACGGTTACACTATGTAAAAAGTAAATTAAATTAATGACGTCCTGCATCAATGTATAATTATGATTAAAAGCAAAGATGGATTAAATACTTATCAGAGAATATTTTAAGATCTTTGACATAGTTTAAAATAGCATGATAAAAAAATAAATAATACTAATATATTATAGTCAAAATGATCAATTACTATATAATTATATATACTTATATATACATAAATTATAGCACAATGGTTTTATCACAGAGCTAAGATTATGAATAAAAATATCACAGTTACGTTATATATTAATTAAATATAATTAAAAGCAAAGATGGATTAAGTAATTATCCTAGAATATTTTAAGATCCTGGACATAGTTTAAAATAACATGATAAAAAAATAAATAATAATAAAAGAGCTATGTTATTTGATGCAATTTGCACATTTGTGTTGGCTTCTGTGTACACCTGACCACTTATTTATTCGCGACTTGAAGTTTTGGAGAGAGGTAGCATTGCGTGTGCATTCAGGTAGAGTGTTCCAAATCCTAGGGGCCATATAAGCAAATGAATTTAGACCATGCCTTGTTGATTTAAACAAAGGCAGGTGAAATTTTGAATTTTGTATTGGTGTTATTAGTTCTTTCAAATATCTAGGAGCCAGATTGTTTTTAATTTTGTATGTCTGAATCGCAATGTTTCTTTCCCTCCCCAATTTCAAGCTCGGCATTTTGGATTTGCAAAGAAGAGAATCATAGTCTGAAGTATAGTCACCATAAACAAAACGCAGCCCTCTCTCCTGAATTTTTTCCATTTTTTTAGTGTTCCCCACTCCACAAAAATGCCACACAATGCTACAGAACTGGAAATGGCACAATATGAAACAGCGAAATATTGCCATTCTATGGTTGATACTGATATATGGTGAGAGTCTTTTTAAAACATTTAAATGGTTGCCAGCTTTTTTACAAATCTGTTTTATATGTGTGTCGTAATTTAGATTTTTATCCAGATTGACTCCAAGGAGCTTAACATAATCTTCTGCAACTAGTGTGATGTCATCAATTTCGAATTTAAATTCCATGTCTGCGGATGCCAGAAAAATTGCCTGAAATTTGTGGGGATTTGCCAGCATTTCATTTAAAGTAAACCAGTTAATGGCAGCCTTGGATTCAATCTGGAGAGTTTGTACAACGAGCTGTTGTGAGGATTCTATGGCATTGATTGTATTGTCATCGGCGTAGTTTACAAGCTCTGCTTTTCTGATAAATTTGAACTTCCCAGCGGGAATAGGGAACATACAACATTTTTGCTAGTGGCGTAAGAAGCTAATAGCTACATGTGATATATCATTTCTGACTAGCGTGATGGCCCAGAATCCATTTCTGGTATCAATAATGTTATTCTAGGCATCAATGACCTTAAATACCTTATTCTGTGACCCTCAAACACCATATATCAAGGGAAAATGACCACTTGCAGTCATAGTGAAAAAACACTTTTTCATAAGTGGTCCACCCAGCAAACACGAGGCGTAGAACCAGCGACATGTGATATATCATTTCTGACTAGCGTGATGGCCCAGAATCCATTTCTGGTATCAATAATGTTATTCTAGGCATCAATGACCTTAAATACCTTATTCTGTGACCCTCAAACACCATATATCAAGGGAAAATGACCACTTGCAGTCATAGTGAAAAAACACTTTTTCATAAGTGGTCCACCCAGCAAACACGAGGCGTAGAACCAGCGTTATTTTAATGTTGGGTCGACGTCGAAGACGGCGGGCCAGCATTAAAATAACATTGGGTCAACGCCTCGTGTTTGCTGGGCAATAGCAACAAGTGACATGTCATTTCCGATGAACTGGGTAGTTCAGAAGCCATAATAAGGTTTCAGTAATGTCACTGTAGGCGCCATTGACCTTTTTAGCCATCATTGAACTTATCCGAGAACTGGTTACTAGTGTTAACAACATGCGAAACAAATTAGAGCAGGATACATACAAAACATTGAGCGCATTCACAGGGCAACATTAATGACGTAAAATGCAAAAAATCGCGATAAATCGGCCATTTTGATTTTGTTCACCCATTATTGAAATCGTTCGAGCACTCGTTACTAGCAATATGAAGAACAACTTTGAGAAGCAAACATGAACAACTTTGCAAGTTATCGCGCCCATAAGTAAATGTTAACACCCACGTTTTAATAAATGTAAAAGGCGGGCTAAAAAGTTATATTTCTTTAAGTGATCATTGGATGATGTCCATTTTGAATCTGAAAGATTCTATTGACCCCATTATACTTTACTGCCCACAAATCGATTTGATCACCGTGACCGAGTGTAATCGCTGAAATGCCACAATAATATACATATAGCTAATTTATAGGATAATTGGTATAATACCACATACTGGTGGTCATGTTTGTCCGTCATGTGGTGTTTGGAGGTCTTAAAATACGTTGCTATGGTAACTGGTGCCTAGAATGATAATAATGATACCAGCAATGAATTCTACACCACAAAGTTAGTCAGGAAAGGAATATCACATGTACATGTAACTATATTGGACTACTTATGAAAAAGCTGTATTTTCACTATGACCACTAGTGGTCGTTTTTCCCTTTGACGGTCACAGAAAAAAGTGATATTTAGCAGTAATATATACATTAAAATGACCTGGTTAAACAAGTTGTGTACTTTTTATAAGTATAAAAATGTCATTGATACCTATAAAAATATTATTAATACCACAAATGGATTCTGCCCCACAAAAACAACAAATTATTACCAGTAACTGATGGGTCACTTGTAGAAAATTGTATTTTACGATGACCGCTGGTGGTCTTTTGTTTAACTTCGTGTTGTGTTTGAAGATCACAGAGGCCTAGAATCGCACAATTTTAATTCCAGAAAACGCTTCCACCACACAATTAGTTAAAAATGACATATTACATTTGATTTTCGGATTCTCAGTTAAAGTCTTAGTTGGCGGCCATCCTGGATTTTTGCCGTTTACGGGGAAATGCGACACGGGATTCATGTGGACTTTTAGAAGAGGGATATGTGGCTATTTATGGATACTCAGGCCTTATGTCAGCTCTGGCACCCAAACTTCTACCCCAAACTTTAAAATGACTAGTCTAATAATTAAGTATATTGGGAGTATAAAATAACGTAGTTGAAACAAATTAAATCAAATCAGTTATGAAACTCATAATGACAGACCTACTAATTGATTTTGTAGAACAGTAAACTAGATGTATACGGGAATATATGAAGAAATGAATTAAGTCCCCAGAAAACGTCACATTATACATACAAGTCCAACAGTGATGTTAAAAAACTGAGTCGTTGAAGTAAAATAATTATGTTGTCTTCACTTCGAAGCTCACTAAGAGTTAAGCTAAGGGGGTCTTGTCAAGTTAAAAAAATCAAAAAATCCGAGAAAAACTCGGATTGGTCAGAGCCCACCGACCCACCCCGTTATCCATTTTTTTTTTTACATTTCGCAACATGAAAACAACCCAAAAAACACAAAAAACACTTAATTTAAAAAAAAAAAAAAAATCCGAGTCGGGGTTTGACCCACCCACCCACTTCAGAGTTTTTCTTGAATTTTTGAAAAAAATTTAACTTGAGAAAACCCCTAAGCTATCTCAGTTGAGCGGTTTTTCAATGTAGCTGTAATATTTTTTTGTAAACGATACAAGGCAAAGAATGCAATCATGCGTTTTTTAGTGGGTCAGTGTGCTGCATCTTGTAAGGTATAAAGCTTGTCAGCTCAGAAATCTTGTCATCATTACATATAAAATAATAAAATAAAATTAAAAGGCGGAAATATAAGTAGTCAATTAACCATACAAACTACAACACTTTTTCTAAAGCATAGTGTATAGAATAACATACACTGCTAGCAGAATGAGCCATGTTATTTCTAAAAATAAGAAGATAATGTACTCCTCTTCTTCTTGAGCCACTGGCTGAGATAGTCTGGTATATGTGGGTCAGAAAACAGATTTCTCCACCTGAATGAAGATGGTACTTCTGTCATGGCAGGCATAACATGTGTGTGTAATAAAAACTACACCTAAAAAATGTTTGCTTCACCTTACAAACTAGTACTACAGGTATTCTCAATCTGCTATTCTGTGCAATTCCCAGCAAACACAGCATATTTGTAGAACATGTGTACATGTTGGACCAACGTCGAAGACGTTAGGCCGACGTTGTAAAGTGTTATACAAATCTCTAGTGTTTGCTGGGTTGGTGTAGAAAGTTGACGCTATATACAATAACTATGGGTACGTAGGTGGTGGCAGAATTCTGAATGAAAATACATCCGTATACTACTCACAGTTAGTGAGTAACTGTACTGAAAAGATTTAAATCTGGACTGCCAACCAATGATAATTGTCTTGGAATAATTCTAACTTTGCAATAACACCAAGTTTACCTGGAGGCACCATGTTGTGTACCTGTGTCTGCTCATGGATGAGTTTTACACAGGTCAATGACAGCTGCACCCTATGCACCCCGCAGCACTGTTTCGAGCCATGAAGGTAGGTGACCTGAGCCAAATAGTACAGACCTACATCTGTGTACATTTATTCCGGATCGGTGTCCGGAATTACTAACCTACTCCTGACCAAGGACACATTATTTCTCACAGCTAATATTGCATGCGCGAAATATTTCCAAATTTTCTATATTCTGGAGCAGAAACCGACACATAAAGCATGGTATGCAGTAGTTTCCATTTCTTGGGAAAATTTACAATGACGTATTGTAATGATGGAAATCAGTTCACGATGCTGACAAGAGTAATAATAATATAAAACTTTGGTTTCATTGAGATTGTTGTGTTCTGGTTATTGCGCCACTGTTTTTCAGTGTTTTATTTGAGGAGGCACTATGGGGTCGATCACTGAGGCATGTCAACAAGTAATATGACGCTCTACCTCCTGCCTCTCACTGCTTTCTGGTCACGTAGGTACATTGTCACCAAGCTGACACGAGACGTTTGCCCAATGCCGTGTTAATGTTGGGCCACCGTCTGCGACGCTGGCCCAACATTAACACAGCATTGGATAAACGTCTCGTGTTTACTGGACAATATTTTCCCCACTGTGGCCTCGTTTATTAGGCGTCGTTTACCAGGATATTTACAACAAATTCTTAGAAACGTGTGTTTTGTGTACTCAGGTAAAAATCATTCTGCATGTTTAAAACTCAGTATAATCCATTTTGCACATATATCCGCCAATCTATATATTTGAAAAAATGACGAGTTGTTTGTATATAGACAGAGAACGCTTCAGCTAAGGTGATTTTTTGATTTTTTCGTCTCTACTGAAACGAAATGGATAATGATATAATTTTTGGTTTTATCACTGTCGTGTTTTAAGTAGCTTTTTAGACGGCAAGCGAATGCAACAATTAAAAGAAAATACAAGCAATTGCACAGAGTAGCAGATTGAGAATACCTGAAGTAATAGTTTGTGAGGTGTAGCAAGCACTTTTTTTGGGTGTAGTTTTTATTACACACATATGTTATATCTGCCATGATAGAAGTACCGTCTTTACTCAGGTGGAGAAATCTGTTTTCTAACCCACGCATACCAGACTATCTCAACCAGTGATCTAGGAGAAGAGGACTATACGCGATAGGTTCAAAAGCATTGACATTGACGGTAACAACATTGTGAACCACGTTTTGGCAACCATCATTAACCCTTTCAAGCCTGAATTTACCAGTGTCATCTTCACCCACTACAAGCCGCGAATTGCTGTCGTAATTCTCGACTTGTAGTGGATGAAGATGATTTGAAGTGAGTGAAAAAGTAAAAAAAGCAATGTATTGGTAAACCAGTTCCATGGAAATATTCATTCTAAAACCCCTAGTTGTAGGAAAATTGGGTCTGTTTTCAGGGATGTAAAATCATGTTTTAATGCATCGGGTTAAGACCAGATGAAGGGCTTGTCCCATTATATTGTTAATGTACTGTGGATGTACAACTTCATGCATGTGCAGGAAACATCGACGTATTTTGTAAGTTTAGGTAATTTATTTTTCAGGATCATCGTTCCATTTACCCTTACAGCGCGGGGATTGACTTTAGACGTCAGAATCTGACGGTCTAAGTCTAAATTCGACCCCGCACTGTGAGAGTAAAAAAATGTATAATGGCCGTAGACCAATAACAAAGGTATTCAAATGAAGCAGAAAGAGCTAACTAAGACATTTATGATGATTTCAAATTGGAAAAAACCCATTGCTCTCTATGGTTTTATAGTATTTCAGCACTTTTGTACACAGTCACCGTAGCAGACATACACTGAGAATTAGTGTAGCGCTTTGGCGATTGTTTGAATTGTATCATATTATATTCAATATTATAGAAATATTTTTTTCAAAAATGAAAATATGCGTGTTTTCTCCACAAGTTTTACTAATTTTTATAATATTTGTTTTCTGATCAGTGAATCAGCCGTTTCACAAAACCAACTACTGAAACGAAACGGATAATGATACATGATTACGCAGCAAGATTGAGAGGTTCAAATACCAGTGATTATGTGTGACGGTTAGTTGATGGATGCTACAATAATGTCGTACACGCCTAATAATGGATGCTTATGACGTCGATGTTAACGTATCTACCTTGTTATTTTCTTGATGGTCTGACAATCCACAATTATAGTGATAAACTCGCAATCAATGACGCGCCGATTATTTTGAGCCCTTGTACTACTAGGGTGTGTTGTGATTGACGCCCCACCTGGTGAATGCATCGTGACAAATACAAAACCAATAAACCCAGACTAAACGATCCAGCAAGTGTGAGACGTTGCTTCAATATTGTTCTAATGCTAGGCCAGCATCGTAGACGGTGGCCCAACATCAAAACAATATTGGATCAACGTTTCGTGTTTGCTGGAGAGACGTCAATTCAGTGCCGCAGACGGTGGCCCAACATTAACCCAGCATTGAGTCAACGCATCGTGTAAACTGGGGCCCAATATAGAAATAACTAATATATTATTATAATTACTTGGTTAATAAAAACATCCTGACATTTTAATCATTTCTAATTTTTTTCAATTTTGAATTGACGCCATCCTACTTCCTAACACCAGGTGATGCATGTAAATAACAAACCGATTCAGTTCCTATTTTAGCGCACATGAGAAGTTGACACAATATTGGGTTAAGGTTGAGCAGCGTCGCAGACGGTGGGCCAGCATTGACACAATATTGTGTCAACGAATTGCTGGGCTGTTGCTTTAAATTTTGGCAAGAAACCAAAATACGGTCGATATCAAGAGAGTCAACATTAGATATCTAGGTTTGTACATTTTGAATCAATAAACATTGAAGTCATAATAAATTAATTCATTATAAAACAACAGTTTGTTGAAAATAATATTAAAGACTCCCATTATGATCGCAGATGTGGCGACATGTGCATCGGACCATAATTATTATTTATTTTTCATCGTAGTAAATACCTGGCGTTGCCCCCCCCCTCTCCTCCTGGTCGAGATCCCCTTATTGACCAATGAGAGAGCTACTATCTGAGTCAGTCTAGATAAGCACAACGAATCATACTAATATGGGTATAATGTTGAGCCAACGTCGTAAACGTCGGCCCAACATTGTACCCACGCTGGAGTAGCGTTACTAGCTGCAAGTCTGGAGCAACGCGTTCCCAACAAACACGAGGCATTGACCAAATGTTGGTTCATTGTTGGGCCAGCGTCTAAGACGCTTGCCCAACAATGAACCAGTTGGGTCAATGCCTCGCGTTTGCTGGCTTTTGTAAAGTGGACCTGGACATAGTAGATCTACACCAACAATTACTAGACAATACTGGTCTAATGCTGGGCCAGCGTCGCAGACAATGGACCAGATTTGAAACAACATTGGTTGAATGTCTCAAGCTTGCTGAGATATTTATAGAGTTATTATTATTAAAATATGCTGAGAGCAGTGTGGGGTCTGAATGGCTTATCACTCATTCATTCTCACGTTTCCTGGTGCAGCAAGGACTAAAATAGTTTCGCGGTCAGTGAAATGCCCCCCACCCTCAGTCCTTGCTGAGTTGTCATTCGGGAAATGGTAAAATATAGCTTTTTACTCGTGCGCATGATTTTGTTTTAATATATTTTGGTTGGAAAATACAAAGCTTCATATCTTAAAACTGTAAACAGTTCATTATTGGTCTAATTTTATCCATGTGAATTGTTTTTTTTTGCCCTGGAAACTGAGTTCAGTTTTTTCATGTGTTCAGCACTGGTTTTCAACACGTTGCAACAATCACTGATAAAAGCACCATCACCTTGGACTGTTCATGAATTTGGTATTTTACATTTCATGCTACAGTGATGCATAATAATTACCAATACCAATTAAAAATTTTGTCAGAAATATATTGAAATATGACGATAATATATATTATTATTATGCAAATGTGATGGGGATACAATTTTCTTCAAATAATTAATTTGATATTTTGTATCAAAGAATTTACACCCAACTTGGGACTGCCCAGCGAACACAAGATGATGAAACAATGTTGATTTGATGCTGCCCCACCGTCTACGACGTTGTCCCAGCATTAAATCACCATTGGGTCATCATCTTCTATTGGCTGGGTGATTATTCTGTGTGCATGCATGTCGTGATGGTGATGATGGCCGTGGTGGTCAGTGACATGAATGGGCAACATCAGGTATATCCCAGGAAACACGAGACATTGAACCATTGTTGGTTTAATGTTGGGCCAGCGTCGTAGACGATGGGCCAACATTAAACTAGCATTGGTTGAATGTCTCGATTTGATGGGATATAGGCCGAGGCATCAGCGAGTAGCAGCATCTGGACACAAGGGATGCTGACCACACGGGGGGGGGGGGGTGCAGCTCTTCCCGGATAGGAAAGTCCTACTGCCTTCCAGAGCCATCACGAGAAGTTGGAAAACAGTGGCTGAATGTTGGCACAGCGTCTGCGACGCTGGGCCAACATAAGGCTATTGCTTTCGTGACGGCATACGGTGTCTGTGCGTGCTGGCCTACAAAGTACAGCCCCTGCGCTGGCCCAGATAGTTCAGCGGAAGGGCGGCGTTCTGTCACGTTGTGGGGTAAACACAATGCGTACGTGCAGTGCGCGTACACGGACAGCCGCTGACCAACTGACCATACATCACTCTCATTGATACAGCCCTCAAGATCAATACTGGCAATTATCCCCCGTGTCTGTCTCCCACACTCCGCGCCGGACAAAGCCGACAACCGTTTCGACATCTGCTAACTGATTGTTGACGTTTTTCCTTACTCACCGATGTTTTTGTTGTGGGTGGGTTTGGACGCAGCCGAGCGAGGGATCACCTGGCCGACCGAATCCATCATTAGTAACTGTTTCCTTGCGGAAAGTGGCACACTGCTATAGTTCACTGACATGGCTGAAATTTCGTTTGCTGCTCGAATGAATGAGTGACTGGAACAGCCATGATTTCAAAAAAAGTGAAACGAGAATTGACACACGTATAAATCGCTTCCATATTAAGCTCTTGAGATATTCAACAGTAAAAGACAGGTTATTAAATAAAAATCACCCCTTGTTCTGAAGAGGTTAAACAAATATGCATGATATGCTGATACAGAATTTAGAGCACTTTCGTTATTCACACCTCATTGGAAACTCTCTTGTATTTACTGTGCCGTCTGCCCTAGTTATTAATTAACCATGCAGCTGGACAACTAATACAATTACCATTGTTAGGTTGTGGGTAAGGCAATACGAAATCAATGAAGAACCCCTTCACTTTTGGTCATTTGAAACGAAATGCACACTTCAGCAAGTTGAAGGGCCCTGTTCTTGTAGAATATTTTATGATGTTTGGAACAATGTTGCTGCATAACGGGATTACTGTTTTGATTGGGATGATGTAACATATCAAAGAAGAAAGTCTCATATCTTCATCATTGTTTCCCTTTTGTTTCAGACAGATGAATGGGGCTTCTGTGAAATGATTGGTCAGTTCACGATGCAGCTGTTAGAGGGTGGATGTTTGGAATGTCGTCTGGCCATCTCCACTCCTGCAGCGTAACCCTTCCACCTCAAAATGACACGTGGTGTATGCCCATAGCCCCAGTGGCTGAAACAGGTTTCTCGGAGAGGACGACACGGCTAATGTATGCCCACAGAAAACCGTTATGATCTTATATTCTTTTCTGTGTGTTTTCCGTCTTTATAAATAGCCGAACCATGCCATTTCAGGCAACGCCATTTGAGAACGTCGCTGCTAAATAGCGCGTGCCTGCTTATGAGGTGTTGTTAGGCCGTAAAGTGATGCTTTACTTTGACATTTACTTGCTCCTAACAAGATAATGGACAAGGCCTGGTTTCTCACCAGCAAATATGTCACATTGAACTAATGCTGGTGTAATGCTGGCCGAGCCTCTGCGACGCTGGGCCAGTATTGGCTCAAAGTCTCGCGTTTGCTGGGTGATTGGTCAGGGTGGAGGGCCTTGACCACATGCCACCCCTGGAGGCACGTCTAAACACGTGCTCAGTATTGATTACCTATCGAGACACCCGTATGTCCTGTCAAACCTGCGCAGTATTTGTTCTTTCACGTGCAGACCTGCGCGTCGTTGTATTTTAAAGCCCAGGTGGAAATCAGGGCGGTCTCCTATAAAGAACCAGAGGGACGCCAAAAATAGCCCTGTTACCGACAGAGAGGTCGTCAAAGGATAACCAGGAGAATGGCCAAAGCTGACCAGAACCCTTCAAGTCTCCCGTGACACTCTGACCACTGGGGTCCAGCGAGAGACGTTGCACCAGCGCTGATTCAAAGCTGACCAAGTCTATAATAAAATAAATACAGATATTGTTATCTTCAGAATTCATTAAATTATATTAAAATTATTCTAAGCATTCCATAATGTGATTTATTTATAAATAATGCATATAACTTGGGCTTATTGTTTAATCGAACGGCGAATAAACTTTTATATACAACCGAAAATAAAATAGAAATATTTCACGCTTGATTGGTCTAATTGATGCATATTTTGTTTTGATACAGATATTATAATGAGATAGAGAGATCGGTACCTCGCACAACACGTGCCAACAACAATGGCTGACCATTATATAGCAAACACAATAAACAGTGTTATAGAATATCCCGTGTATGACGTATAACGAGATATTATTGTTTTAGTTAAAGCTCTGGTTATTTTAAAAATTCTAATATATAGATTATAAAAAGAAAATAAATAATGTGATTCTTGTATCAAGCAGGCTCTTTGTGTTTTCTTTGTTCCAGAAATGTATCTGGAATTTTTTTTACCTACATGAGTGTAATATTTTACGTTTATTGACTGTGAAGAGAATAAAATGATAAGCTGATATATACAGTACGAAACAAAGTTCAGATTCGCTCCAGTTCATCTCTTAAAGGGACCCCGTGGGATGAGATATTTTCAATCTTGTCAATTTTGAAAATTTTAATTTTCATGAAGTTATATAGCCTACTGATCTTAACTAAAGTCAAAAAACAATTTTAAAGCACCGAAAAAGAGTGAAATAGTTATATTTACAAGTCGTATATTGCCATGTAAACAAAACAAGTCAGCCATATACAGCACTTTACACCACATATTCCCATGTCTTGGACAGTTAGATCAAAGCAATTGCCGCTAATTGGTGTCTTATAGTCAGGACATGGGGGGATACACATGCAACACTGATTGTCTGCTCAATGCTGAGCCGACGGCATCGCCATGTGGCCCAATGCTGTAAGAACATTCAACTATCATTTAGCAAGTGTTTAGGTGTACAAAAAGTTTGTTTGGGTTTTAAGCGGCTTCATAGAAATGTTGATAGAAAAAAATATTTTTAAATATCTAAAAACTCTGAAAAAAATAAAATCATGATCTTGGGGATACACTGCTTCATTACAAAACTAAAAAAAAATATTGATGTCATCCAAAGCAGCTGCTTTAAATATAGATTTTCACTCGCAAGCAAATGACCTGAATGAACCTGAGAGTGAAGGAAAATAAGGTAATGCGAAAAGAGTGAAATATACCGAGAGAACATATTGTACGAGTTTGGTAATTACAATAACATTAGTACAGTTTGGTTATTATTACCATCAGGCTCATACTAAAAATTAGCGTTTTGATGCCAGAACAGTTTGTATGATTATAACGTATACTATTTATTATCGTTGATAATAAACCAACAAGAACAAGCATCATCTTCATTTGCTGTCCCAGCAAACACGAGAAGTTGAACCAGTGTTGTTTTAATGTTGGGCCACCGTCTTCGACGCTGGCCCAACATTAAAACACCACTGGTTCAACGTCTCGTGTTTGCTGGGGTGTTGCTGCTGGGTTACATAACAGTCTGCTTTTGGACTCTGTGATCACATCTCGTCTGACAGTCCGCGAAACGAAAGCGCTATTACCTGATTACATCATGCAGACTACATTGTCGGCGGTATATAGCATCACTAATATTTCGTCATATTACGTGAGAGCCGTACCAACTGTTATAATACTGACCTCTGGTCAGTTCAGGCGTAACCATGTCCTCACACCAGGTCATCTAGCCTATATATCAATGCCACAATAAACATGCAGCAGTACATTATTCAAGGCAACACTAATTGACTTTTACCATGCAAAACAACCGCAATTCCTCTACTTCAATTTGTTGACATGTCACCATCGCCCCCATATATATAATACATTTGGAAACGCTAATCGATGTTTATGTTTCTTTGTTGACAAAGTGATGTACATTTAGTGAATGATGCCGCAGTCTTGATGATGTTTTATTTCTGTTATTATCTAATAATTATATATTTTAATGAACAACTTCACAGAAGACGAGAAGGGTTGTCTCTGGGTATGCAGGAATAAATATTGGTCTTGTTTCGTGATGGCTACGCAGGTTTACATTGAAAATAATTTATTGATGAATACTTAGATTCTATAATAAAACAATGCACAATGAATATCATCCGGATTACACAATCCGTTGTTTTAAATGTTTAAAATTTGTAACGAGAATAAACACTTGATGACGACCAGCACATCACAGACGTTGACCATTCACCGACAGAAGAACATAGGTCAAGCATATCATATATCTCAGTTATCTCACTGCCCAGTCCCCACAGCCCTTTCCATTCACTGTTTATTGCGGCTATATCATTATCGAGCTTTATCACAAACCAAATCTGCACCTGCCTTTCAGAATAATTTGACCCAGATCATCTGATCATATTACCGCTATATCGCCAGCAATCAGCTTTGGGAAATTTAATTAAAATGTAACAGAATACACTGACCAACATTATCCCATAGAAAAAGACAGCATAGTCGGTAAATGGGATTTATTGTTCCTATGACTTCGTTATTATTTTCTAGATCTCTCTCACAACAATAGCACCAAGGACACATCATTTGTGTTTGATAAATCGCTTTGAGTTTTCATAGAAATTGAGCGGATTTAGCTGATCCAGTTTTAGACACAAAACAATAATGTAGATGTGGGGCGGGTGGTGCGATAATCTAGAAAATGTAGCATTATTTTTTTAGCCCGACCAGCAATCCCGTTATGTAATAAATTTCTAAAAAATTAAAACTATCTTTAAAAAATAGAATACAATATCTAATATTGATAACTTTCACAGTAAAGTAGGCCCTTTACAACTCCGCAATTCCAATTTTCAAAGTAAACATCTACTAATATCTGACGTGACATGTGGACTGCATCTTGTATCAATATAATTTATTGTTATACCTGCTTATGTTATTAAATATTAAATTAATCGTCTCTTGTCGCTGATAGATGGGTATTACACCAAGGGGGCTATATCTCTAGAACATCTTTAATTACACTGGTATCTCCATAATTATACTGGTACCAGTGATGGTCCCATACAGCACAAACAACATTGCGTGTTCGCCATTATTCGCAGGACATGGGCGATTTTGGCGCGACATATTCGCGACTTCCTCAATAAATGTTGTTTTTAGCTGTGTGATCGTGCCAGGTTGTCGCCGGCCGTGGCACGCCACATCTGCGGCCTCCGTGTCACAACTGTGTAAGGCACAGAAAGTACAGTTGTTTTCTCGGAAAATTGACCCAGTTTCTGACCAGTGGTCAACCACGGCGTCCCGCCGCTGATTCGATGTTGGGCCAGCGTCTCCGACGCTGGACCAACATCGAATCAGCGGCGGGTTGTGGTATGGAGTCTCGTTACTGGACATGAATGGCAGGAGAGGGAGTGCGCATGTTTGTGTCTGTGGTGGGGGGGGGGGGGGTGTACGGGTCAGCCAAGGATTCATTTCGTACCTTGGGCCTCGTTTTGCCTTATCGTGCAGCCAGCTTCCGATGCTATTGTATCAGGCGAGACCGGAATGTAACCACTGGTCCAGCACTTGCCCATTGCATCAAACGCTGGCCCATCACCGCCTCGACGCTGGGCGAAACCTATGGTCACGCGGCGCGCGCCTCCCTACGCCCCACCCCGCGCGGCTGTACTCTGGTCCACATGAAAACAAGATTTAGCGTGCCTGTACAGCTGGACGTGCATGTGTTGGCAAAGTCACGAGAATAGCGCGACTCTCAACTCCAGAACGTTCTCAGTCCTAATGCTCAGCTTCTGTGCGATAACCCTTTGTTTTCCATCGACAAACTTTATAATATTTTGTATTGTAGTGTCACTTTGTCACGCTGCAAGCAGATTTTCCACCAAATGCCGTGCTCTGCCTGGATGAAAAAACGACGTCTTACCCAATCGAGGCTGCCCAAGTACCACACATCATTAGCACTAACCACTGTATCTATCTACCTATTAACAATATTACCATAACTACATCCAATCATATCATTATATATGACCATGGCGCAGAAGGAATCAGGAACAATGGCGATTAACAGCATTAACTGCCTCTATGATTAACTGTTTACCCCACTTTGTAATTAAAGACCAGTCAAACTAAAATAGCTTTATGCTCATATTATTAATCATTACTTCAAGAAACGATGCTGAAAAATACAGAAAAGACATCAGAGGCGGCTACGTTATTATGGCTTTAACCCTTAACTCGCTAAGCGCGACTATAGATGGTTTTAATGAATTGTTCTAGCTGAACAAATCACTGTTTTTGGGAACGAAATGAGCGTTTAAACATAAAGATTTGTAAATGTTTTGTCTCAAATAAAACAAACATGAGTAATTTTCACCCACTTGAAGTTGTGGATCGCGGTAGCGATACACAACTTCAAGTGGGTGAAAATATAAATTATTTAATTTAGCGCTCTAAGGGTTAAAGCGTCCGTGGCAGGCAATGAACAACACCAATTATTGCAGGTTCCACAAACCGTGACACAGCAAACATAGGGTGGTGGTATATTTAGAAACGAGACCTGATACTAATCACACAATTGAAACAGTATCGTTCATGACAGCGAATGTGACTGTGTTTTATTCTCTTTTGCAAAACTCTCCTAAAGTTGAGTCACACCAAGGAATATAGAAAGTCTTTCTATATTCCTTAGTCACACAAAGTCTTCATATTATATTACTCGTTTCAATGCATGTATAGAAAGACGATGATTCATGTTATCATGACCGTTGTTTAAGTTTCAAGTTCAAGCCGAATAGTTATGCATTAGTGATTTAGCATAGTGGGCTATTGGGATTCGCACATGTTTTTTTCAACCACGTTGCCTTTCTAACTATTATTTCTCCCGAGCTGATGCATATGTTACCACGTTATATATGATTATCATTGAAAAGTTTTGAATGAAAAAAATCCTCGAAAAAAATCTTCAGCTTTCTTGGTTGGATGATTATATCCCAACATTTAGTAAGTTCCCAGGTAGGGTTGAATCAGGGTGACAGATTTTATCAGATATTACATTCAGTATGTGCCGGCTGTAACTTGCCACGTTTCAGCAGACACGAGACATTGATCAAATGTTTGATTAATGTTGGGCCAACATCGTAGACGGTGGCCCAACATTAATCAAACATTGGGTCAGCGTCTCGTGTTTGCAGGGTACCCCCAATCTTTCCGTTAAATCGACCATAATGAAGCCAGATTAAGATAGCAAGAAGCATGTCAGATACTACACATTTTTGCTGTATGACTAAATCCGGCCCAGCCTTGACTAAATGTTGGGCCGACGTCTCAGACGTATGCCCAACATTAAACTTAAGTTGGGTGGCTTTCTTGTGTGGTCTGTGTAGTACCTATTATAGTTAAGTGGTGGTGCCGCTTGTAATGCTCTTTGTCTGGGCAGGTGTGTGCTGAACATTTGCATTTTGCTGCACATTGGCCCCAAATCAGAGCAGCATCAATACATATTTCTTTGACAGTTTACGCTGCTAAATTTAAGGTTGATTTTTTTACAACATAATAATAATAACCACGATTATACATTTCGAGGACGTATAACACATTATTGCTGAGAATAATTTGCATGTTTTATAGTGTGAAATTGGGAAAGTCTATATAACAATGCTAACACATACAAAAATAAAAGTTTTTGAAAATAAAATTAGCTGGTTATTTCGTGTGAATATAGCATTCTTAAGAGAACAAATACAAGTGTGTTTTAATTGAAGCACTATAACTTTCACTGATGTATAGGCCTATTCGTGTATATATATAGCAAAAGTTTTACGGTAAGCATATTTTTAGTGATTACTATGTACTTAATAAAGCTATTTACATTATTATCCACCTACTTATTACAAGTTTTTTTTAACATTAGTGACATCGATGGCACGATGTATTACTCGTTGTCTTGACAATGTTAAGTTTGTTTCCAAGCAACGGAATGATTATCAGTAGAAAACAATAAAGTATAATCAAGAAAATTGCAGTGAATGTGGCGACAACTATAAGAGTGGTCTAGAATAACATTTTGTGAAGTCAATCCATGATTTTCGAGTGAAATTATAAGCACAAATATATTCAATTTTTAATATAACATGTGTCATCAAATAATAACCCATGTATTTGCATTGTTTCAACAATGAGTAACATGAGTTGATGTAACAATGAGTTGTAGACTTTATAGACCATAATATAATAACAAAATATACGGAAGAAAATGAACACTTCAAAAGTCACATTTGAACTACGCAATAATACAAAATAGACATCTATTTCACTCATAATATATTGAAATCAGACGGTGATAATATTGTATATTATTGAGAGTAGCGAATCTCTAACCCTAAGATCAACATTCCATACCATTATTGTGCGGTTACTTCTAAAATAATACAATGTGCCAGTTTTGAAGCCCATGACCCTACATAAGCCGTCCTGGCAGCTCTAAGCGTCTAGGCAAGTGTTATTATGGTATCAGGCCACATTGTCCCTTTGACCATCAGGCCATCAAAGTGTTATTGTGTGGCGTGAATGACAACAGGGAAATTTGTCAAAATTTACGAAGCAAACCATCTTCCGTGACATATCCTATAAAAGTAGAGATGGTGGCCCACAATTTAAGCGTATGTGTATACTATTATATATATATATATTTTTTTAAATGGATCGTTGTTGTACCTCAAGTGAAAAATAAGCAGTAATTACTTTTAAATCAATTGAATCCACGTTACATTAATGTTAAAATCGGAAGTTTGACGAAGATCACACATTCACTTTAATAAGTGAATAGTGAATGGCTCAAACGGTGTATCAAATCTCTTCCAGATGCGGCACTCAAGCATTTATACTTACTTGTTGAAATCCTGCTGGCTGTAGACAGTTATCAATTAAGTGATAATATTAGAACACATCACTATTATAATAAAGCGTCATCACTCGAAATATATATTTTTGTCACTACAATAAAGACAAAAAACAATCTTAGAGAATATATCGCCTTTGTTTAATAGATATAAGAGAAAGTTTATTAGGTCTTGGGAAATTTAAAAATACTTATATTGTCAGTCTCGCTAACGACTAAGGTTATGTCTAACCTTCAAAGACCCTATTATATATAACATGGTTAGGAAGACCTGGCTTTCTGAAGGTTGATCCAACATAGCGCAAATAACACTAACAGAATAATAGTAAACTATAGTAACTTGAAGCTGATGTTGACCTTCCATTGAACCAGCATTGGGCCAATTATTTCTAGTTGTTTAACGGGACCATAGCGCACACTGATAATAGGTTATCCAGGGTGAGGGGCCACACAGGATACCCCCTGACCCCTCCACACAATGTAGAGAGATGGGGGGGGGGGGGAGACGATGGAATCTGATTTGGGGTGTGGCCTAAGAGAGCCCAGCAAACACCAGACGTTAGCCTAATGTCGGTTTAATGCTGTCCCTTCGTCTGCGATGCTGGGACAACTCTTAACCTACACTGGGCCAATATATGGAATGTTGGACTCACTTGAAACACAACTACTGAATATGTTACATTTCTTGATTTTTAATGTCTGCTTAAAAAGCTAACTAAACTAGACAGTATTTTTTTTAATTTATCTGAAATATCTCTTATTAGTTCATGCACGTTTATGCGCGGAGACACGGTTTTTGCAATCGGGATTATTCTACAGCCAGTACATTTTGTGGGCTGCATTTTAGAAAAAGAGATTAGAAAATTGTATTCGCTTGGAGACTATAGAGTGCTTATGAAAATAGGTTTACCACGTTTTAATTGAGCACTAGGATATTTAGAGATCAGATCTTATCTTAAAAAGTCACATCTGCCACTTGACAAAGTACCAGATACGACCATTTAATACCAGACTGACGAGATAAACACTCAAACAATCATGGTTCGCTCACTATTTCGGCTTTCTCGGTTTTGCAATCACACGGTTTCTTAATCTCAGACAGATTAAATATCATTAATTATTTAGGTGAATAAGAGGTAAGTGGCTCAATGATAATTAAAATAAAACACAACATCATTTTTCTGATAACTAAATGACAAAATAACTAATTTAGGCATTTCCAGCATATTTTGTAGCCGTGATACAGTATAACAGTAGTTACTTTTATAGATTCCTAGAATAAAATGTGCCGTAATATTATTTTCGTAAGTTTTTTCGAGAAAAAAATTAAAGGTGCACGGCACATAATATTACAATGAATTAATAATAGAATTGAGCTGTAGGTCTGTTTTGTGCATAGTCAGGCTAAACTTGGCCAAGTGATCCTTCTGATATTGTGATGATATATAATCAGAGGATAGTGTCCTCCATGTATAGGATTTGAAATTAGGGCAGGTTACATACGACATATAGCGTTTCTACACCAGCCCTCCCCTTCACTTGTGGCCGCACAATGCTGCAACAGATATATTTGGACTGGCAATTGGCAGTAGTATCGCCCAAACATGTGTCCAAACTAAAATTACAGTGAAGGAGGGATGCATTCAAACAAATAAATAATATCCAGATGGATTTTACTTCTCGTCTATTGGCGGGGGCCCTCGTGCAGTGGTTAAAGCTGCCTGCTTGGAAAGTCGCAGAATACGGGTTTGAACCCCACTCTGACCTTCAATTTTCAAAGAAACATAATATTTCCTCCCTGCTCACTCGTAAAGAATTAATACTGTTGGAAACCTCCATGACCGAGATGTAGCGTGCTCGGCCTCAGACCGCCAGGGCTCGAATTTCGAATCCTGTATCTGGAGGGCAGTGTCATCTAATTCATCTCACCATCCCCACGAGGTTCTCCAGGACCATGCAGTTCAGCCTATATATGCACAAAGGTGGCCGAAAACCAATTCATTTCATTTCTCTTCTAGTATTCAGAGAAGAAATAGACCAACAAAATTGCCAATCTTTTACAATCACTTTTTTGTACCGAGCTTGTGTGGTTACCAGTGGGACGGAATAAGCACACTTTTCACTTCTCATTGCATGCAAGCAAAAATGAAGCGTAACCACATTATCTGTACAAACTTGGAGATAATAATCAATGATAAAACATTGAATAAATAACGCAAAAAATTGAAACCATGCACAATTTAAATACACAATAAACATACATGTTATGTGAGTGCATAGTTATTAACCAATCACATCCAATGTCCGACCGATGTCGGTCGGACATTGGATGTGAATGGTTAATCGTGGCAGTGTTGTATTTTGAGTTTAGACACGCCACGTCAACTCCTCAATGGGGATCATTTGTCACGAAGTCTAGTTTTTTGACGTTGAGGGATTGCCCAGTCATTCAATTCACTTTTAATCACAGCAAAAAACCCAGAGCCGCACGTTACGCGTTGTTAAAAAAGCGCGCAACTAAGTTATTAAACGTACTTTTTGCTAAAACATCTCAATGCACGTGCTTCTGGCTAAAAATGATAGATTTACCAGACTGGTTTTTCAAGCAATGCATGCTGAGTAGGTGAGTAGTTAAAGTGTCCCGATATTCGAGTATTGACGAAATAAAATAAATGCGGAACAATGCATATAACTCTAATCACTAGCTCCACATATAGACGTAAATAAATCCCTATGCCATGCGTAGCCTATTAGGTGCTACTCTAGCTAATTTTCCTCGATCCACAACTTCAACTGTATTGATAAAAACTTGAAAAAGAAATATACGGTGAAATTCGGCTTTTCCTGTGAAAGTTTAGAACTAGAGTCTTATATCATTTTTTTAAAGTGCAGAATTATATGCTCTTGCGCCATTTCGAAGGATATTATCTAACGCTATTTTCAACATCAAAATAATCCTGATCCACACATATATATTTTCAAATATATAATAATAATATATATAAAAAGTGGTGATGTTAACCTTTTGAGCGCTAAGCACGGCTATAGTCGTTTGTAGCATTTTTGTTTATCCTTAGCCCTTTAACCCTTTAACCGCCGGTGCCGCAGATATTCGGGTTTTTATTTTTTATTAGCACATTAGATAGCAGTCTGGCCGTTTTGACATTGGACGTCTGTGTGGTCTGGCCATTTTTGTGATTTTGAGACATATTCTGATACTCCAAATGGAAATCTGGAATGATGGCATATATATTTCCCATACACCACAGGAACACACATACAATATATAACCAAAATACACTTCATTAAATTGGCCAGTGTGATGTTGCCATGGTAACCGACAGCCATTTTGAATATGCTAATTAGGTAGTCAAATTCTAGTAAATTTTGTTTAAAAATGGTATTTTTTAGATCAACAGAGATTCAAGAGTATATACAACATTGTTTCAACTCACATTAAATATATTAAAATACATTACAGAAGCATTCAATAGGTCTATACACACTGAACGGATAAGGATAAATAAGGTATTACCATGGGATATAATAATCTTTCTGAATTCCCTCAGGGGCATATCAAATTTGATATTTTGAGATGACATTCCCAACTCTTCTGGAAAATACCGAAAGCCTCGTATTCATCTGAGCCTGGAGTTATATTTATAGTTCTGTGACGCAGATAAATCAATTCTTTATGTTCCAGTTTCCCCATGCTGTGTCGCGCAAGTGCTCATAGTCTCATAGTCGCGCAAGTGATGTCATTTCGTGAATGGCTAAGCATTGTTGTTAGGTCCGAGCTGGGCTCGGACTTAGACTGCTATGAGTTAAGTACCACCTTTTAAACATGTTAAAGATAAAATGTGACATCAATCAGCATTATTTGAAAACAGTTGACCTCCATATTTTCGAATCTGACTAATTTTCACTCACTTGCATCCCTGAAGAATGACCTAATTTCCTACACCTAGGTTTTTTTTAAAACGATTTGTTAGTGAAACTGTTTTAATAGAAACTAGATCTTTGTCCATTTGCCACCCACTTCAAATCATCTTCGTTCACTACAAGTCGGGAATTGCGACAGCAATTCACGGCTTGTAGTGGACGAAGATGACAATGGTAAATTCAGGCTTGAAAGGGTTAAAAGGAGAGCATTTGGAAGAGAAAAGAACATTAAAGTTTCCAGACTAGCATGCTGTATAACATTATTTACCAGTGTGCAAATGGTTAAGCTCCGATAACTTAACTCGACTTATTCCTCTTTTAAGTATTTAAAATTCGACAAAACAACCTTGTACTACCAACATTAGATACACAGCTCGTGTTGTCTGGGTTAGGAATGTGTATGTCTTCTCAAGGAGGTTATATATCCATATAACCTCCATATATCCATATAACCTCCTTGGTCTTCTGTATATAGCGATATGAGTGATATATAGCGCTGCGGAACCCAACAGTTGGCCTTATGTTGGCAAATCGTCTGCGACAATAACTCAACACAGTTTTTTCTGTCATCGACAGTCATACATCCATGTACATCTATATGTAGAGCCCTCGCGTGGACAGACATACATCTATGTACAACCCTTGCGTGGACAGATATACATCTATGTACATTAATGTACAATCCTCGCGTGGACAGACATACACCCATGTACATACCTCGCGTGGACAGATATACATATATGTACATTCAAGTTCAATCCTCGCGTGGACAGACATACATCCATGTACTTCCCTCGCGTGGACAGACATACATCCATGTACAACCCTCACGTGGACAGACATACATCCATGTACAACCATCACGTGGACAGACATACATCTATGCACAACCCTCACGTGGACAGACATACATCTATGTACAACCCTCACGTGGACAGACATACATCCATGTACAACCCTCACGTGGACAGACATACATCCATGTACAACCCTCACGTGGACAGACATACATCCATGTACAACTCTCACTTGGACAGACATACATCTATGCACAACCCTCACGTGGACAGACATACATCCATGTACAGCTCTCACGTGGACAGACATACATCTATGCACAACCATCACGTGGACAGACATACATCCATGTACAACCCTCACGTGGACAGACATACATCTATGTACAACCCTCACGTGGACAGACATACATCTATGTACAACCCTCACGTGGCAGACATACATCCATGTACAACCCTCACGTGGACAGACATAATCTATGTACAACCCTCGCGTGGACAGACATACACCTATGTACAGCCCTCACGTGGACAGACATACATCTATGTACAACCCTCACGTGGACAGACATACATCCATGTACAACTCTCACGTGGACAGACATACATGTATGTACAACCCTCACGTGGACAGACATACATCTATGTACAACCCTCGCGTGGACAGACATACACCTATGTACAACCCTCACGTGGACAGACATACATCTATGTACAACCCTCACGTGGACAGACATACATCCATGTACAACTCTCACGTGGACAGACATACATGTATGTACAACCCTCACGTGGACAGACATACATCTATGTACAGCCTTCGCGTGGACAGACATACACTTATGTACAACCCTCACGTGGACAGACATACATCTATGTACAACCCTCACGTGGACAGACATACATCCATGTACAACTCTCACGTGGACAGACATACATGTATGTACAACCCTCACGTGGACAGACATACATTTATGTACAACCCTCGCGTGGACAGACATACACCTATGTACAACCCTCACGTGGACAGACATACATCCATGTACAACTCTCACGTGGACAGACATACATGTATGTACAACCCTCACGTGGACAGACATACATCTATGTACAACCCCACGTGGACAGACATACATCCATGTACAACCCTCACGTGGACAGACATACATCTATGTACAACCCTCACGTGGACAGACATTCACCTATGTACAACTCTCACGTGGACAGACATACGTCCATGTACAACCCTCACGTGGACGGACATACATCTATGTTCAATCCTCGCGTGGACAGAAATACATCCATGTACAATCCTCGCGTGGACAGACATACATCCATGTACAATTTTCGCGTGGAAAGACATACATCCATGTACATCCATGTACAACCCTCGCGTGGACAGATATACAACAATGTACAACCCTCACGTGGACAGACATACATACATGTACAACCCTCGCGTGGACAGACATACATCCATGTACATCCACGTCATTCCTCGCGTGGACAGACATACATCCATGTACAATCGTTACGTGGAAAGACATACACCCATGTACAACCCTTGCATGAGCAGACATACATCTATGTATATCCATGTACAATCTTCGCGTGGACTGACATACATCTATGTACATCTATGTGCAATTCTCGCGTGGACAGATTTACATCCATGTACAACTCTCACGTGGACAGGGATACATCTATGTACAATGTCCGCGTGGACAGCCATACATCTATGTACAACCCTCGCGTGGACAGACATGCACCCATGTACAACCCTCGCGTGGACAGAGATACATCCATGTACATCTATGTACAATGTCTGCGTGGACAGGCATACATCTATGTACAACCCTCGCGTGGACAGACATGCACCCATGTACAACCCTCGCGTGGACAGAGATACATCCATGTACATCTATGTACAATGTCCGCGTGGACAGACATACATCTATGTACAACCCTCGCGTGGACAGACAAGCACCCATGTACAACCCTCGCGTGGACAGACATACATCCATGAACTTATCTGAAAGAGATAGTGAAGTTGACGGACGAGGAATTCACGATGGTATGACAACATGATTCATCTTAGTTTGTTTTTTCTGAAAGGTAAACAGGTTCTGATGATGACCAACATTAGCTGCGATAAAACAGGTCAAGCAATCATATACCACATGTAGCAACATTTTCTAAATGTTTTTTTAAAATATATTTTCAACCTAGCAGCTCAATTAAAAAAAATGCCAATGTAGTTTTACTTCCAGTGAAGTGTTTTGAATGGCACACCCCGTTGGGAAGAGCATTGCCCACCCGTGATGGTACCGGCAATGTAGGCCTCTTTCTCTTTCAACTTAAAGTGTCTTGCCTGCTACTCATTCAAATTGCAAACACGATTTTTATATAATTTATTATGAGGGAGTACCAAAATTTCAGTATCACCTTTCAGTATTTGACACTAATATACATACACATTATAGCGACCAGAGAGCGCCCACATGATTCAAACACGTAAATATTGTTTTTTGTAGGTCTGAGTCATTAAAGGTTTAACCCTTTGCCTGCTAATCACGACAATAGTCGTTTTTAATTTGTTTTATTAGCCGAATAAATCGCTGTTATTGGAAATAAAATGACTCTTTAAATATCAAGATTTGTAAATATTTGGTCGCAAAAGAAACAAATCTGAGTAACTTTCACCCACTTGAGGTTGTGGATCGCGGTAGCGAGGCACAACTTCAAGTGGATGAAAATTTTAATAAATTAACTAAGCAGGAGAAGGGTTAATCAGATTGCATTGTGGTCATACTGTGTGTGTTTTGAGTTTACACACGCTACGTCAGCTCCACGCCGGGCTTCATTTATCATCCGGGAACTTTTTCTCCTTCAAACACGGATCGATAAAGTTGTATCCCAGAAAACACAACACCCAATGTTGGGTCAATGTTGGCCCAGCGTCTTCGACGCTGGTCCAACATAGATCCAGCATTGGGTCACTGTCTTGTGTTTGCCGGGATTACTATTTGTCCACTTTCACAATGCCAAGTGCCACAGACCGGCATCCAGTCTTATTGTGTGATCGACCAGCAAACCTATACCCGACCAGGGCAAGATTGTCATCTTTTTAAAACCCAGACATGCTATCCCAGTAGGACAAGACGCCGAGCCGATGTTGTTTTTATGTTGGGCCGGCGTCGGAGACGGTGGCCCAACATAGAAACAACAATGGATGAACGTTTCCTATTTTTTGAGATATCTCCGCATTTGGCGAATGCTGGCCAACGATGCAAACCTCATTTTTACCATCATGCAGAATTACTTTTTGAATTAGGTGGTTATACACAGTAACTGCTTTATAAAACACTATCATTATCTGATACCTGTAAATTTGTGTCGTATATGTTACTATTTCAATAATGACTACACATTTAAAGACATAGTCTCGCATGCTCACATATATTTAAATACAATAATAAGTTATTATTATTATTATTATATATGTAGGCCCATCTGGTATTTTGGATAATTATACAGTCAATGAAGGAATATTGCCTTTATTGTCGGGATTACTGTAGTCGGGATTACTGTATTACTATTATACAATGAATTGAAGGGCTATATAACGTACTCGTGCATCACTCTATATCACATGCTTTGAAAGAGCACTGTACATGACAAACTGCCAGGAAAACATCATAGACTAAATAATATACTGAAAATTAATTATAATTTATTCATCATAGCTATATCCATTCAACCGAAATGACTAGTCCATTGATCAGTGTTCAAATTATAACGGATATGTTTATACCACAAGTGTAGGCCGGCCCCGATGGCTCATTCGTATCGAATGAGGCTTGTAACCTGGTGCTATCAGGTTCGCATCCCGGTCGGACCGGATATATGTCATCATGGTTGTGCATATACAGTGCTCCAAACTGTTCAAATGCCTGGAGTGTACAGAGCTGCCTGTGTACTATAAATAACCCTTGAAGTCATTCGAAATAAGAGTGGGGCATAGTCCCGGCTTCGGGATTCTTTCTGTCGCGATATTGTCATGATTGTTTAGAATGCGACGTATAGCAATATTAACTCAATCACCACATGCACGTATAACAGCACACGTAATTATTCCCACCAGCTGTGAGTGGGGAATCAGAAAATGACTCTACCAGTCCCGTGACATGAAAAGTGCACATTCTATTCAGACATATATATACACGAATGTGATTACAGAAAAACTTTTAGATAAATATAGATAGATCAAAGTTGGGGAATTTATTTATAGCTTTGTTTTCAAATATACAATACAATTGATAAAACATTTATATTGCCTGCTGTCTGGTGTAATCATCTGTTTTGGTATTGCAAGTATCAATGCGACGATAGCTATATGTAGATTTAAATTGAGTGAATACAATTTCAAATCAAAGTAGTACACAACATACGTATAATTACAATTTTATTAGGTACGTTTCACTTTATATTTGCAAATTATAATAATTGCAATTACCATAAATGATACGTGCGTCCGTACACTATTATTATTATTAGTTTAGGATAAAAAAATTGATTGATTTATTGTTATTATTTTTGGCTGAATTAACAAACAGCATTAATGCCAGCCATTTCCAATGGTTGTGTAGTGACTGCGACTGTGACATCCTATACTCTTTAGTGAATCGGTGACTTTAATTTTAACTCTATGTTTAATCCGACATTAAGATACATTTTTCCGAGATGAAAACAAACATGCAATTTAGTTGAATATCAAAACACATTATTATTACGGAAATAATTTTATATAGTTATTAAGTAGTAAACTCTTCAAGTAAAACATAACATTTCTGATTGAATTGCATCTGATGAATGAAATATACACAGTCATACGCTTAAAATATAGACCTATATATTGGTATTTATTGGTACATTATTTGAAATATACATCTGTACAGTTTTTAATTGGAGCTAAATTGTTGAGAGAAATTAAATTGTTGAGAGAGTGAATGCGAAAATGATAGACGTGTAATAAAAAAGACGGATATTATCAGCTCAACTGTAAACATGGTAAAAAGGGTATATTATATATATGAAACATATCCCCTGTTGATTCACTGTTGTCCCAACGTCCGCGATGCTGGCCCAGCATTAAACTAGAATGATGTCTGTGCTTGTATCCACGCTAGTATCCACGTTGAAACGATGATGTTTTAATGTTGGCCCAACGTCTGCGACGCTGGCCCAACATTAAAACATCATCGTTTCAACGAGTCGTGTTTTCTGGTATATATATGCAGTCTATTTATTTGAGTAGTCTTGTGTTACGTGAGTATATTGGCGTAGTCACCACAGACTAGCTGCTACCATCAGTTTCAGGGCCTTTAACCCAGCAAACACGAGACGTTTAACCAATGCTGGCTTGGTGTTGGCCCACCGTCTACGACGCTGACGCGACATCAAACCAGCATTGGTTTAACGTCTCGTGTTTGCTGGAAAATGGCGCCAGACCGGTGCCTAGCAACCATTCACACGCGCATGCCAGCCTGGTTATTTCCATTTAACGACATCATGCTAAAAGCGACAAGAACCGGCTGGGAATATTTTAACCTTTAGCACACTGATGTCGAATACAGTGGACATTCTGTGTTTTCATGAGCACCTGCAAATCCAGTTGTTAAAAGTAAAACATGCTTTCAATCTTGAAACACTGATAGATGTTGGGACCAAAATTGCACAAATAACACAAATTGGCAGTCACTTGAAGTTGCGGATCGCGGTAGCGAGACACAACTTCGAGTGGCTGAAAATTGAAATTTCTCAGCTCAGTACTCTAAGAGTTAAGGCCACGAGCCATGATTGGCGGCATAAAGTGACGCAGTATCCAGAAAATATCTATTTAAACTTGTAGACATTTGTACGTTTATTCAAATCAATCAAAGGTTGTATAATATTTTATCTTATAGTTGGTGATATTTCGATATATTTATTTATTTTGAAATAATTTGGCATTTGCTCTCTAGTCTCGGGGTATAACTATGAATAGATAAAAATTGTGCCTGGTTAATATTTCAGATATCAAACAGGTGTTTATTTACTTGAAAGAAGATACTTACATTGCACATAATTAAGTTTCGCACTATCGTATTCTGCGGAATAGAACTACGCACTGCCAGGAGTGCATAAGGTTATTGTGCATGTCTGCCAGGAGTGCATAAGGTTATTGTGCATAATATTGTAATCTAGAAAATGATTTACGATGAATTTGTGGTGATATGATCAGTCATAATAAGTATTTTATTATCTATAAAAGATAAAAGCGCACAGAGCATTGTATGTGCGCTATATAAGAACTCACCAATATTATTACCATTATTATAAATGATAAAAAGATCATATATTTAAAATCCTGTGTGTCTACCATGAAGGATCTGATATCTGTGATATGTATCCCCCTTTTGTAATTCTCACATTGCCGGAGGTGCCATGCGCATTTCATTCCCGGAGTGAACACGGTATCAAGACGCAACTGACATGAACAGACCGTTTACTACGCGGTATATCATAGAGGACGAATAAGTAAGTATACCGGAGCCTCAGGGATGTTGCAAATTTGAAAAAATTCCAAACATCCAAATAACATTTGGATAAAACTCACCACACCAACCCACCCACCCCCCTATCCAATTAAAAAAAAAAATTGGAAACCAATAATCATCATTTTTTTATGGTTTTCCAATTTTTCATTTTCTATCCAAAATGGCACTGGACCCACCCACCTACTTCCAAATGTTATTTGGATGTTTGGAATTTTTTTCAACTTTGTAACATCCCTAGCCTGTTTTAGACCAAAAGTTATAAAATCTTTCCAGAATTGTTGTCTCCACCATTCCATTCCACAAACCAAAATAAAAAATAATAATAACTATTTATTTTGGAAATATATAAATACTACTAATGAAATTAGTAATTTTAATTTGATCTTCAGAATACCTCAATTATTACAAAATTGACGTTAAAGTGCATGTTATCTGTGAGTACAATATTTGACGTTTATATATTATACTTTACCTTGTTAGTAAAAATTTGATGTTTACTTATCCTTTCGGTGAACATTTGACGTTTACTTACCCTTTTAATGAATATTTGACACTTACTTACACTTTTAGTGAACAATTCTAGAGAATATTTGACGTTTACTTACCCTTTTAGTGAATATTTGACGTTTACTCACCCTTTTAGTGAACAATTCTAGTGAATATTTGACGTTTACTTACCCTTTTAGTGAATATTTGACATTTACTCACCCTTTCAGTGAACAATTCTAGTGAATATTTGACGTTTACTTACCCTTTTAGTGAATATTTGACATTTACTCACCCTTTTAATGAACAATTCTAGTGAATATTTGACGTTTACTTACCCTTTTAGTGAATATTTGACATTTACTCACCCTTTTAGTGAACAATTCTAGTGAATATTTGACGTTGCCTTACCATTTTAGTGAATATTTGACGTTTATTTACACTTTTTAGTAAATATCTGACGCTTACTTACCCTTTTATAGTAAAAGTCACTTTAAATCTGTCACTTTCGCGTTGCATGTTTTTCGCTCATTGCTCAAGCAATTTTCATCCGATTCTCATGAAATTTGACAAGCGTTAGTTTTTACTCTTACGGCACCTGCCCTGAAAATTTCAGGGAAAAATATTATGTAGTTTAAAAGTTAGACCATTTGACATGTAGTTTTTGCGAATTGTGACGCTCCTTTATAAACCCATTGAACGCTATCAGCTTGAATCACGAAATTCCACTACATGTCAAATGGGTAACTTTTGAAATACTCATTTAAATTTCACGAAATTTTCAGGGTAGGCGCCGGAATAGTTGAAAAGAGTGCTTGCATAATTTCATGGAAATTGATTTAGAATTGACTGAGAAATCAGCGAAAAACACCCAACGCTGGTGGAAGTTGACTGCAACTATAGTGAATATGCGACGTTTACTTACCCTTTTAGCGAATAAGTGACGTTTACTTACACTTTCAGTGAATATTTGACTTTTAGACCTATATACCCTTTTAGTGAATATTTGACGTTTACTTACCTTTTCAGCGAATAGTTGACGTTTACTTACTCTTTTAGTGAATTTTAGACGTTTACTTACACTTTTAGTAAATTTTAGTGAATATTTGACGTTTCCTTACCGTTTTAGTGAATATTCAACGTTTCCTTACCATTTTAGTGTTGACACTAAAGTTAGTGAATCCACTTGAATTTGTCGATCGATATCGCCGAGCAAGCTTCAAATGAGTACAAAAGAAACAGATCTGATTATTTTTAGCAACTATAATAGTCCTAATATGCAGTACAAACATGCATGCATGACCTAAAAGTATGTATTGATAAAAAACTGACATTTTACCTGCTAATGACGCATTAGGCATGTGCGTCATGACGTATATATGTATCTCACTGCATTAAGTGGGATAAAAATAAAATAAATGTAATAGCAAGTACCACTACATATTAAAATCAGTATATTTGAGGCTTCAAATTGTTATTTTATTACAGTTGGGTTTTTTCCTATCTCGCAAATTTACTGATCACACAATGCTGTAGCCGTAAACACGATTAAAGTGCAGACAAACAGAGATCAAGAAGGTGTTTGAATAAAAATCTTAAAAATATTAGTGAATAAAGTTGCTCCTATTATATGGTTGGTATGTAAAGCTCGCTTCACACTACCAGGTTTTTGTTTGATCAGACATCAGATTGTGTCTTAATCAAAATCTGACATTGTGAACCCTATAATCCAATAAAATATGCCTGATACTTGAAGCATGTTCCTATTTTCCTATCAATCACAATGATGGGGTTTTCACACCCATCACAACCGTAGGTTGATTTTAATAATTTGTGGTTAGATGAGGTATGTCTGTGGACAATAATTGAAAATGTACAATACAAAGATAAGAACACGAGATAACTTGTCCCACAAAAAAATTGCTAAAATATTTGTCCTTAAAAGTAAATTATTAAGTTTTCGGTTGAGATGTTGATATACAGTATAGAAATGACACATAGTATACACACACGCCTAGGCCCTATATATACAGGCGCCCAAACCTGTCGAACTAACCATGTAAAATAAGTCTAAAATTCAAAATTACAACGTAATTTTGAAAATAATCTGAGCTTTATGTTTGAAGTTGTGGACGCTTGAATATCATATTTGAAGTTTGATCGGACAAAATGGTTGATGGTGTGAACCGATCTTTACTTACATTTGACGCAAAATAATAATAATCGCGTCAGACCTATTTGAATAGTGTGATTCTTTAATCACCTAAGATCAGATGCTGATTCAGGACAAGATGATCATATATATTCAGTGACCTAGCTGTGATGTAAATCATTCTACTTCAAAAATCAACTAAAAATCCCATCCTATCAACATAAGTCGGATAAAACTCAGAACAGCCATGTGACATAAAACATATATGGCTATCTTAGTTTAATTTGTACTAGTCACAGATTAAAAAAATAATGATAATTGGAGACTGGGCCTGAATATAATTACTGAGAAACTAAGAATCAAACTATTAACACTTGGTAATATTGTAAACGCTGCTCATTATCGTGAGCTTGTAAACCAAACCGCGTTGTTGCCCAGTATTCGGTATCATGTTCTATGCATTTTGACAACGATTTAGTTGAGACCTACAAATAACATAGTCACGTTTGTTCAAGGACAACACTGTTTTATTTACAAACCATGTCACTCTGACACGACAAAGTAGCAATTTAAAGTTCTGAAGAAATGTCCATCATATGTCCATCATATGATGGTTAGGTAAATTTACATAGTCTCATAATTATGCTTTATTGAAAAATAGTTATGTAAGTGTGGGGCCTGTGTGTAAAGAATGGACATGGAAATCAAGATAATATTGTCACAACACAGCATTTATAACAACACTTGGCTCGGCTGATAGATTAGAATTAACCACACTCCTGATCTAATCCTCTGATCATGTAGGTCGTGTATTGACCCTTTAACCGCCGGTGCCGCATATCGGGGTTTCATTTTATTAGCACACCTTTTAAACATGTTAAAGATAAAATGTGACATAAATCAGCAATATTTGAAAACAGTTAACCTCCATTTTGTCAAATCTGAACAATTTTCACTCACTTGAAGTTGTGGATCGCGTCAGCGCGACACAACTTCAAGTGGGTGAAAATTCAGATTGAATAATTTGGCGGTTAAAGGGTTAAAGAGCCCTCTTGGATTGAGACATTTTCAATGTTGTCAATTTTGAAAAAAAAAAATTATGTGAAGCTATATAGCCTACTGATCTTAACTGAAAATACGAAAAAGTTAAAAAAGAGGGAAATAGTTGTATTTCCAGGTCGTATATTGTCATGTTAACAAAACAAGTCAGCAATATTCAGCACTTTACATCACATATTCCCACGTATCAGACGGTAAGATCAGAGCAGTCGCCGCTAATTGGTGTCTTCAGGTCAGGACACAGGAGGACACACCTGCAGCACTGATTGTCTACCCAACGCTGGGCCGATGACATCACCATGTGGCTCAATGCTATGAAAACATTCAATCGTCCTTCAGGTATACAAATAGTTTGTTTGGGTCACTTCTGGTTTCATAGAAATATTGATTGAAAATATTTGTAAAAATATAAAAATTCCGAAAAAAATAAAAACATGATCCGTGGGATACACTACTTCAGTACGGAATTAAAAACGAAAATTGATGTCATCCCAAGGAGCTGCTTTAAGTTTATGTGTATTAAGATGGAATTGAAGACAACCCAAGATGAATAGCCAAACACCATCATGGTTTACACTCACGACAACAGGTTATGTATACATCAGGCATGATTCATGAATTATTTTCAACAAACAACTCGGATGTTATGTCACCAATCACTCAAGACGCATACCACCCAGACACAAGACGATTGTACCCCAGTACTTCTGGCCGTGTGATCCCAGCAAACGCGACACATTGAAACAATGATAGTTCAATGTTGGGCCAGCGTCGCAGACGGTGGAACAACATTAAACCATCATTGTTTCAATGTGCCGTGTTTGTGGGATGCTATCGTTTGCAAAACGGTTTCCATATTAAAAAATCATGATATCCCCATGATTCTCAATCTATATTCTTTACAATGTGACTTGAATCTATTCCAGTTTACTTTTTACGATTATTTTATGAAACTAATTGTGTATACATGTATTCTGAGGAAGATAATTAATGTAGTAGACGACGTTCGAATATTTACAAAACATCCTGAGCAATCCATACCTTTGTCTTCTTTGATAGTATTAGGTCCAGGCTTATAAATGACTTACTGTGGATAATAGTTGGAGCCGAAGAACGTAGTATGGAGATCTGCTGGTCCCGTCCTGTGGTTATATATCGTCCCCTTTGAGTTAGAAGGTGCTAAGCAGTTTAGCACATTCTAACATCACCGTGACGAGATATGAAATTAATGATCACAAACCGTTTCCGTAAAAGTCACTCAGCCTGACATGAGAAATGAATAGGCTTTTGTTTTCTGATAACATGATGGGATCAGCAGGATGTGTGTCGTGTTCAAGGGTTGTCAAACCAAACAACAATTGACGACTGGTTTTATTGACGACTGGTTTTCGTACGAATAGCATTATCATGGATATTTTCGCAAGCATTCGTAAGTTGTTGTGCTAAAATATCTTAGGTTTGGACGATTTTGCGCATTAAGCAGGACTCCCAACTAAATAGTTCAGCTTTGGTCACTGTGTGGCGTGATGTAATTGAAAAGAGTGTAACGTACTCCCAACTATATAGTTCAGCTTTTGCTCAATGTGTGGCGTGTTATTGGAAAGGGTGTAATAAATAGACCTACAGAAGAAACCAAGCAAATAAATGGACAAACTGAGGACCAGTAAACGAACGAATAAATAAACCAATGAACAGCCAGACAGGAATAGACATATAGCTAACATTGACAACTAATTTTAAATTCGCTTGATTGCCCCAAATTTTTAAAATTTTATTATAGCCGCTTGGCGATTGAAGCCGCATATCAGTCGACTATTTCACGAGAGATTGATTTCTCGAACATCTAGGTTTGTTACATGATTGATCCCTCCACAATTTTTTTGACTGGATTCATCACCAGAGATCAGAGAGCTCAGAGATTCTTAAGACATGAGACCTGTTAACATTCTCTATATACACTATACATCTTCACTACAGGCATCATTCATTCAACGTTTTTTCAAGGATTTCATATTCTAATCTGCAGTGTCGTAAATCTTACAGACGCTTACATAGAACAACCCAAAACAGCTGTTATAATACTTTCCAGATGGAAAGGGATCTATGGGTGTAAACACAGTGATAAATATGACAGTGATGACATGAGTGAAGAGTAGATATAAAACATAGAGATTAGGTGACCTCAGCCCTTTGGCATCCTTCTGTATAGAGATCCTTACTGGTTGTCTTGACAGCGACAGATCGCCTGTCACCAGGTGATTTAGGCGTTTGTTTGTTCTACTGTGATGCGTAACTCTCTGACCACCAGGGAGTGTCACACGCCACCTGGCGAGATACTGCAAACCATTTAAGAATGGCGTCCATGTAACCATAACAAACTTTGGCAAAACAACGTTGTGTCAGTGATAACTGAGAGTCTTAAATTGGTATATACCAGTTTTAAAAAACACATTTACAAAACTTTAACTCACACTTTCATCCACTGACAGGCACTTATAAATGATTTAATGAGGAAAGTAACAGCCAATAAAACATGGTGGCACATCAATAATTATAGGGTCGACTAGTGGTAAACACGAGTTTTGTGTTTGGAAACCCTTCACTGACGTTCTCAAAATCAATGTCTCTTCATTCACATTATTGGATGTTTTAGGTGACTTTATGTTTATGTAGAATGCTACAGGATCTGATTTGAGTAATTCTGTACTACAGAACGTATCTAGAATTATTTTCTCATAAATAAACCAAACAGATATTAGTACATTAACTGATATGGGGACTTCACTAATGCCACATCTATTATAGTGTGACGTGTTTACTACATAACAGTAGCCTATATAATTACAGACAGTGTATGTTCACAGAGAAACTCATGGAAAAATACACTTACGCCTCGTTGGTCCTTCTTGTCACGTAAGCCATCACATACATTATAATAGTGACTATGTATGTGTCATCAGGTAACATAGGACTTAGTTCTAACATGCTAGCTTCTTTCGTAGGATTTCGCTTTTTGTCTTCACTCGGCGTTTTATCTGGAAACCTCAATATATTGAGATTATTTGTTCTTGTGATATATTATAACGTTAATATCGAGGTGAACATTATGAGCACAATCTTTTTTCGAATATTATTTTTATTTATATATTTTTACGCATTCATGGTTGTTGACCCACCAACTGAGACAGACAGAAAGATATTTTATTGACATAAATTATACGGAGTCTCTACAAGCTTAATTGTCAAAGTGAAATATGTACATTATGGCATTGCCATAATGTAACACTGGATATTTTGATGATGACTACTTACCAAGATGTGAAGACAGATGTTTCCCGCGGATATCTCGAAAACCCCCTCGACCCCCTTCACCCCTCGACCCATGACCCTCGACCCACGACCCTCGACCCTCGACTTTAATTTTTTTTTAATAGTCTTTTTATAAAATTCGGGAAACAATATCAGGTCAATATAATGTTCGCTCACCGTCTGCAACGCTGGTCTAACATTGGCTGAACGCCTCGTGTATGTTTTAGGGAGAGGCACGATACGCAATATACGGGCACTTGATTAGTGGTATAGCTAGACTGCCATATGAGTCCCACCACTGTCTTACATTACCGCTGGCCCAAAATTGTTCCAGTCCAATGATAGCTAAGCACAGCAAGCACGAAGCATTGAACCATTGGTGGATTAATGTTGGCCCAACGTCTGTAACGCTGGCCCACCGCTTGCGATGCCGGTGCAAATGCGTGTGACTGGATGAAGGCGGCCAGTGATTTGCCGGGTGAAATGACTGGCAAGTGTTTTCTTAAGCACCCAAAAACAAGAGGCATTCAATCCCATGCTTGGGTTAAAGTTAGGCAAGCGTCGTAAACAGTGACCCAACATTAAAATGTGTTTGTCCAGCTGTAGGCCTACGGATCGATGGCCACCCAGTAAAACAGAGACATTAAACCAACGTCGGGTGAATGCTGGACCAGCGTAGCAGATGGTCAGCCAACATCACTTGATAGCCAGGTTAGCATCACAGTAGGCCTATACCCTGCAAACACGATTCGTTAAAACAATGCCGATTTATGTTGGGCCGACGTCTAAGACGGCGGGCCAACATTAAATCGGCATTGGTTTATCGTGTTGTGCTGGCTGGGATAAGTTTCCCGAATGTTGTTATTATACAAAAGTTATAATTATATAAACAAACATTTGTTTAAAAAAAGTGGAGGGTCGGGGGTCGAGGGTCGAGGGGGTTGAGGGGATCGAGGGGGTTTTCGAGATACCTGTTTCCCGCACCAAAACCAGAGATCAAATAGCTATCAGAAATACACAAGAGAGCTCTCTTATGTAATTCTTCTAGTATGTAATACACACATGATATGTAGTAGCAAAAAAGAGACTCTAGAAAATATAGAAACCTAAAGATACATACAAATGCATAATTATGCTACTGAAGTATGTATCAAAACATTATAAGCAGAAACGAAAAGTCAACCCAGTGTCGGCTAAGTCCGGCACACAGCCAAAACCGGGCAACAGTCTCATGCCTGCTAAGAATAGCTGTCAGAAAAGTCGTAAATAACCTCTCCTATAAGAAATTTAAAAAATAAAACGAATTTGAACAATATTAGCATCATCTACCCACAAAGTGACAATATATATACTGATATTCAGACATGAGAATACCTGCATGTAAACGCGTATAACTAGTACAACACGCAATTCCCAATAAAATATATAACTGTATAACTCGATACCAAGATATGAATTTATATATTATTTACACGACTTTTTTGTATCAGTGGATCCAGAGATTAGGATCAGAAAGTTTTCTATGTGAGTGTGAGTGTGAGAGTGAGTGTTGTTTCTTTGATCCCCTGTGTGTGTGTGTCGCTGACATTACGTGTGTGTGTATAAATGTACATGACCCCTTTTCTAAGTTTTCAAACTGTCGATGAATGGCACATTGTGATTCTGGCTGTCACCCGAGGACAACAAATACCATGTGTTAAGTTAACTCTTTAAACGCCAAATTATTCAATTGTAATTCTCACCCACTTGAAGTTGTGTCTCGCTGACATGATCCACAACTTCAAGTGAGTGAAAATTATTCAGATTTGACAAAATGGAGGTCAACCCTTTTCAAATCTTGCTGGTTGATGTCACATTTTATCTTTAACATATTTAAAATGTGGTACTTAATGTGCTAATAAAAAAAACTGAATATATGCGACACAGGCGGTTAAAGGTTTAACGCACTTCTCTTCTGGTGAATGGTTTCACTTAGACACCTAAGTCTGATAGTTATCAGGACCTACCCTCCACCTGGCCTTGAACCAGTTCACAACAAATCCCTCATCACCAGAAGTGCCACTTATCATGACAAGTGGGGCGTTATGAGTTATATTTTCCATCTACGGCTACGACTAAGTATCCGGTAACTAATTTTGGCTTACCCAAATGTTAAATGTTGACCCACATTTTGTATGTTTGGGCTATCGCCTAGCTGAGCTAGAACCCCTAATATAATATAAAGGGTCATGTTTCCCAAATAAGCGTTATGCTTGTTTGGGCATCGTCACATTTGTGTCATCGTTACTGAAATATAGACAAGCTGGGTAAAACGTTAGCATAATTGGACAGTTCAGAGGAAGTGTTATGTTAACTTGGACAGATAATATCATAAACACATGTGTGTGACAACGTTATAAATATTTTGAAATAATTATGAGACTTTGTTGACAATCCAGATCGAACGTCACAAAAACATTTACAATTCAGTTCAACGTTTTTTTTAATTTAATAAAAAGAATATTTCATTTAAAAAAAAGTCATAAATGAACACATTTCAGTGAACGCTACAATCCAGCATCCTTGACACATCGTAACGATGACACTCTGATGTTTTATATTTAATCTGATTGTAGCTAACTAACTCAAGTATTATGTGAATATATACTAAGTGAACACATACATGCATGTAGTATAGTTCGACATACAAAATGGCGTCAAAATTTGAACGATATTATAGATTATTGGTGGTATAATCAACAAGTCGTTGTGGGCTGTAATTATCATATCGAAACATTTATAGAGGCTAATTTGATAAATATACATATGTACATTGGTAAAGTTGCTTTCAGTTTTGCATACTCCTCTATATTGTCTTTGCATAAGTGACAGAAACAATTAATATTCAATGTAATTAAAAAACAAATGGTGCTCCAATAATTCCTACTATTTCAAGATAACTGCTCTCGGGAAGTCTCTGGTATACATTGGTTCCTGTAATCTGATGTTCACTTTGTCGTGCCACTTGTGTGACAGATCAAACGGCATCCACACATGGCACGGTTCTTAAATTTCATGTGATAAGGCGAATGTCTGTTTATGTCACATTTTATCAAATTACACAAAAGGCATATATCTCGCCTTCGAATGATATTTCAAATACTCCCTTGGAGAAAATGCGTCGACTGCATTCTTTTGCTGGATCTGGACAATGGAAGTGTGTGGCACAAACCAATGCAATCCACTTTCGTCTAATTTTTCTTGCAAGTTTTCCCGCCCCCCTTCACAACCCCCGGCGCCCCATGCGGGCTCACCATGTGGGGTGCAGGCCATATTAGTGCTCCCTGAGCAGGGCTATAAGAATAATACTGTGAATAAATATGTGTTTATTGATTTAATGTATTTAGTGTATATATGAAATAAGCTTTCAACACTTAAAAATATCCAACAATATTAATCAAAATTGATGATGTGAAATGATGTGAAAGGTATTTGGCATATTCAATTATATGCTCCTTTTCATAAGTTTTTTTCCATTTGCTAATAACAGGAACTCTCCGGGCTCATAGCGACTGTCCTAGCATGGCTACGTGGACCGGAGCTACCTGCTTCGCGGATTGCCACATTTATTGTACTTGCATGAGATTATGTTTGATTTAAAAAATGCCATATGTTTTTAACATTGTTTTACTATATACTCCAGTAGCATCATTATACATTTGTATTAATTTTTAGCTTTCTTGCTTTTCTGCTACCAGATATAATTGTATATGATACATAGTAGCTATTTTATTTGGTGCGGGAAACAGAATAGAAATCTATGTTCATGCCATGTTAAGCCCCTTAACATGATTTTAGTTCTGTATGTGATACCGTGATTGTATACTGTATACTGTCCCGATTTTAGGAAATGTGCTATCTTGTATATACATGTAGGCCTACATATACCTCTATCATTTCTATAACTAATAAATCTGCAATGACTTTTCTTCTAGTCAATAAAATAATGTCTGTATGGCTGTGTTATGTTAGTTTAAATTGTATTATGGAGAAAATATGATAAACAATAATTATTTTTCCAAAACCAATTTTAATTTGGGGAGCTATTTTAATGGAGCAGGCTACCACATAGACTAAACAAATATTGAAAAGTATTTGAGTGTATATGCGCTGTATTTTAAAGCACAAGACATGCATGTTTTTTTAGATCGATTTGAAGAATTCATAATGGGTGGCTGAGTACTGCAAACAAGTATCGTCAAAAACTCGCATAAAACAGCCGAGCTGTTCCCCAACTAGATATTGACCCCTGGCGATTGAACAGTGAAGTCAGTTGGATGGCCACCTGGTGATTGGGAGAGCATAGGCTCTTAAACTGACTAATTTATACTGTTTTCTATCTTGAGCAATTCTAGAATATAAAAATAGTTGCTCAGGGGCGTTTTCATATTTATCTACATATATTAGCCCAACAAATAATGCTTAAGTTGACCATCACATATCTTATTAGATACAGTACAATAAATTGATGGTGTGTATTCATGCTTTGATCATTAATTAGTACATACATTAATTATAATCATTTTATGTTTAACATGAACATGACAAAGACTTTAGATGTCGTCTTATCATGTTCGTATGGTGTCCATTATCGTCTCACCACCCTAAATAAGCCGAACCCCAGGGAGGTGTCTACTAATGATGGAATCATCACACAAAATATTTCACAAACGACTGTTCCAACCTCTAGTGAAACAAAATCAAATACTGAAAAATTATAATTTTGTGAAAATTTAATAAGCACATGTTATCTCCTACGTCAATGATGTTTCGTGATAATCTCGCAGGGATGCAGTGGGTAAAATGATGTTTGTCTGGTCTATGAAAGAGGGTACGGATTTTAGCGCAAGTTGAACTGTGCTGACCTTTTTACACACTAGGCGTGGCTCAAAATCTTTCTGGTAAGCATACCTAAAGCGGGCCTGTTTTTGCACAAGGACATGTCAAGCTTTATCCTGATATGTTACACTAAAGGTTTAATAGGTCGGGGTGGTGAGACCCTATATTAACTTGATAGTAAAGGGCCGTATCTGCACTATAGAATGACAGAAAGAGTTGAGACCCGTTAATAGCAAGGTCGCCATATATATGCGATGAACACAGCCATTCAGTTCTACAATAATTATGCCAGCCTTGCCATGTAACCCAAGAAACAAGATATATTCCCAGTAAACACAAAACATTTGTACAATATGTGTACAATGTTGGACCAACGTCGGGCCGACGTTGTACAAATGTTGTACAAATGTTTTGTGTGTGCTTGGTTCAACCAGTGTCGGTCTAATATTGGACTACTGTCTCAAAATCAGCCCAACATTGGCACAATGTATAGGGTTTTCTGGAATGGGATGACAAAACAACATACTATACCGTGGACCAAGGAGGTTATATAACCTCCTAGCGTGGACTAACGTCTGTTCAACCCTGAGACAGAGACTGCAGCTTAATGTTTGCAGTTAGCATTCTCAGGTGAAGCACAACGCCCCATCATATATATATACTACTCAGACGTTATAAACTAATGGTAGCCTGTTTTCTGATAGTTTTACAAGCCCATCATATCACTAACAGAGGGTGATAGTTTTAGGTTCCCCAGGACACGTGTATACATAAACTAATAAATAAATACCTATTTTCATCAAAGCAGGTTGCATAGTTGTAAACCAGGGATGTTGAATCAACGTTGGCTGGCTGCTGGGGAAGAGGAATTATTTTTTGCTTGCCTAAACACAAATTCATGTAATAAAATAATTGGGTAATTTTCTCACTATGGGTTTAAGAAAATGTGTCCACAAGCATGACTCAGAGTCTCAGATACTAAATTTGCTATATAATATGATGTATCACAGTCATGTGACATATTTAAATAGTTGAAATTATCACAATTAGTATTTCTGAAAATTCAAGAATCAAATGCCCCAAATCTATAAAAAACAAGGTGTCCCAGCTCAGATTTGTTGGTTCTTTTTTAGACCTCTACCATGTATCAGATTCCCACTTTTAAATCATTTTCACTAAATGAATTGTTGTTATTAACTTTCAGCATTAAAAAAAATATCTATTTGCTATACCAGTATGTTGAACAGAACTCCGTCACGCACATATTTTTGAAGGTAACCACAAAACTAATGTCAATCAAGCAATATTAGGATGTACAACGGAGTTGTGGTGGCTTATCTAAATATTATAAATTGAAAGTGTGTCGTTAGTGTGCTATATCAATATTTCCTTAAAATTATTTACAACGCCGTCACGCACGTATTTATGGAAGGTAATGAAATGAATGGGGTTTTAGGTCACCTTTGTGCACACATAGGCTTATTGATGTGCTATTTCAGGTAGCGTAATCGAATCTTATTTTTATCAAGGACCGACAAAAAGTGAACACATTTATAATAATTAGGCTGAGGTTATGTGGAATAACATCCTGTTTTGGGGGCAGAGATAGGAGGTAGAAATTCGGTGAACGAGTTGATTTTTGGTCCACATCTTTCTTTTCACGCCTGATGCGAGACGTAATCCCAACGCCATGCCAACATCTTGCGGCATTGGCCCAGCGTCTCCTTTTTTTCTGGATTGTTTTTTTCCAGGCCGTCTATGATCAGATCCGTAGTCAGAATAACTGGCTGAGTATTACGTAAACTAACTCACCCGATGTACTGGCGAAAAACTGTATCCAGAACTCGTCCAACAGACACGATACGTTGATCCAGTGTTGATTTAATGTTGGTCCGACGTCGCAGACGGCGGGTTAACAAAAAAATGATGAGGCGAAGTGAAGTGTTAATTAATTATAATAAAACTGTTAATATAGAAAAATAGAAATGTTAAAGTATGAGAAACAAATCGCATTGTGTGGGCCTACTTATTCAAGTGGAAAAGGTTGCAGCAGAAAATATAGTGTTTGTGTCATATACACAATATAAAAGCGAAAACGAACAACCAAATGTTTAACTTTAAAACATTTAAAATATAAACTTTGTTGGAAACCAGAGGAGAAGGCTGGTATGGTACCGAAACCAAAATAAAAACTCGGTCGTGGTAAAAGTTTTCAATATCAGGTTATAACTTTTATCAGAATGTCTGATCTTTAAAAAAAAAAAGAATTGTGTGCATTTCAACGGACTGTGAAATTCAACGAAATGTATTTTCTCTTATGGATGCAACGGAGCTACTAGAAATAATTAAATTGCAGCTAATCTTCTGGGCAGTGGAATGAAGCAATTCTTCTTTTAAAGTCTCAGTGGATTTGCGATCAATCCATATCTTCCCTGATAAGATCACTCATCCACATGAACTGCATTATTCAGAAGAAGTGGTCTCCCTGTCTTCTTTCCTCTGTCACAAGAGAACAAATTGATAAGATGGCGACGATATTAATCAAGCGTGTTGCGGGTCAGACCCAGTAGTCCTGTGCGATTCACCTGAGGCCCCCACGCCGCCACCCAGGGAGTATCCAAGAATTAGAAATGGCTGGAAGCCTCCAGCCATTTATAATTCTTCGATACTCCCTAGGCGGCGTCGCCGAGCCTCGGTCTGAACACGCTGCCTGCGCACGCCAGTCCGCGCATCCATCACAACAGATCAACTGTAATCAGTCGATAAGCAATCGGCTTGGTGAGCCCCTCCATCACGGTCACCCGAGACAAATAGTGAAATATAGCAATACTCCTCTACATTTGTCTTGTTTATTGCCAAAGTAATTCATCACAACGTAGTGTCGCTCTAAATTTACTGTTTTATTTAGAATTGCATCTATTTTTATCTATATAATTTGCATAAATGTGCATAGATAAGGTAAATTATAGTCTAATTTCGCCCAGGTTTCACAATCTTAGTGAAAAAGATTATAAATAATTTACTAATAATGCAGTTTTATTTGCTTTAATGTCTGTTATTGTATTCACTGACTTACATTATTAGCCAGTAAAATATAAATCATATCTGCTGTAGCAATTTTGGTCACAACACTGTTTCGAGTGGAGTGGGTGCTGCTCCGAAAGTCTGTCAAACCCGATCTTCCGTCATATTTCGGGGGGAATGGATGATGACGGGACATCGATATCTCTGTTTGTATTTGCTTTTAATTACTCTATAAGTTGTCTGGTTATATATAGTTATTACCTACTCTCAGTATGTCAAGATAGATCAATCTAATCGGGTCTTTTTCACATAACATGACACATGACGATACGGCGTTTACTAAAAATGTATTTTTCTGATCACAGATTTACCCATCAAGGTAATAATAAAAATACAGTATGATCAATTATTTTATATAATTATGATTTTATAAAATTGCTGACAAGCTTAGCTTGAAATAGTGAATTAAAAAAACGAATGTTTTATGGAAACTGTTTTTACATTTAAAAAAACGGTGTATATACCTAACATACAATAGTTTATTTGTGATTTGTGATATACTTAATTCACTTGGAAGCGTATTTTGGTATATTATGTGCAAAACTGCAATATTTCGGGTATTTGTTAATTGACCTGTGTTAGAACAAGGAAAATAAGAGGATGTCCCTTGGTTGGAAGTACTTTCGCCGATCAAGGCAAAATGACAATAGTCAACAGGCAATGCATCATAACTGCAATAATTAGCCAGACATAGTGTTGCAACTATACAAAATCGTTTAGAAATGAGATTGATGGTTAAAATAGAATTGTCCACTTTAAAGTTCATTAACACTCTATATCTTATTCGTTAAAAAGCGATTACAATAAGTCTACTGGAAAATTATCAACAACAAAAAATATTAAAACATAATTCCCAGTTTCAGGATAAATGTACATGTAGTTTGCATTAGTGCGACACAAAATTGTTGTGGTGCATGATTTTGTATTTATATTACCAGTAATCAACACCTTCTAAACAAGGAAAATAAATAAATGTAACAACCAAAAATTCCACAAATTTTTCAAGTATTTTACTGGCGAATAATGTTGGTAGTAAGTCTACATACGCTTAATTATAAACACACATTCTGTGTAATAGATTTAACATGTTTTATGAGCAGTATTTGTTTACTCGTGATAGCGAGAAAACTCTTTTATGTAGCTATATATGCTTATAAATGTAATGATGGACATGAATTATTAATTTGATATCGTTTATTATGAAATACAGTGTCTGGTCATGTTTCAATTTAAACCATAATTTGACTAATATTTGCACAACATATTTAATTGTTATTAAAATGGTTGTCATTAAATATGAGTCACCGGGGCTGATTGTAGGCTCTCAGAATTGTAAACCAGTTCAGTGCCGTGTCATATGATATTACAATACAATAGACAGCTAAAATATTGAAAAAATACTGGTATTAATCATAAGATCACAATGTTGTGCAAATATTAGTCAAATCGGCAATCAAACCTACTTTTTATGTTATAATTTCAAATGTTCCTGGTATGCAATATTATAAAAACATTGCTTTGGAAGACTCAGTATGATAATATTATGCAACCCACTTTATAAATAAAGACAAACTATATACTTAGATCTTCCTGATCCACATATTGTTGAAATTGATAATAATATAAAAGCATTGCTTTCACTCTTTAAGCTCTGTTCCTATTCATTTGACATGTTTGAAGATATAATTGACAACTATAATGTATGAGAAATGCTTGGCCCAAGCATTGTACTCTACTCAAAGCAACCATCCCAGAGAACACTAAGTATTTGTAAATCATTTATACAAAGTCGGCCCAACGTCTTCGACGCTGGGCCGACGTTGTATAAATGCTATAAAAGTGTTTTGTGTTTGCAGGGATAACGCGTCATTTAACACCCATATATGTATTTTTCATTAATTTGGAGCACTGAATTAGTACAGTAACCAGTAAGTCTAAAGTGAATCAAAATGTGGTGGTTTTAATGCTGATATAGCGTTCAAACGATTTTTATTTAAAACTTTAACTGCCAAATTATTCAATTGGAATTTTCACCCACTTGATGTTGTGTCTCGCTGACGCGATCCACAACTTTAAGTCAGTGAAAATTATTCAGATTCGCCAAAATGGAGGTCAACAAATTTCAAATCTTGCTGATTATTGTCACTTTTTCATTTTTAACAGGTTTAAAAGCTGATATGCAATGTGCTAATAAAAAATGTAAAAAACGAATATGGACGGCACCGGCGGTTAAGGGGTTAAAGCAAGCTATGTGCTGCATAGATGTGACCATAGAACTCAAAGGGTTGCTTTTGCCCTGACATTAGAATTATTCACTGCAAAGTCAAAAGGCTGTAACTTCTAAATTCCCAAGAAAAGAGCTTCCATCTTTTATCTTTACATAGGAGCATTGTATTGTTTGGTGTAATAGTGTCACACAGTGATGAGTTTGTTAATGAAGTCCTTGTAGGAGACCCTTCCCTTGAGGGTGGTATCAAAATGAGCGGTCAGCACTTGAAGGTCATTCTGGGTGACCTGGACACCGGAGTCCTGCAGACACTTGAGAAGGTCGTTCACACTGAGGTAGCCCTCACCTGCCGTGTCACGCTTCATGAAGGACCGCCGCAGATTCCTGTAGTCCTTCAGCAGCTGTAACAACATGGAAACATCAAATAAAAACTGATAACATACAATCAAATATCTAACAATACCAGTTTTGGTCATAAAAAAAATGAAAGTGTTATTATAGGCGTTTTCACGTTTTCATAATCAGACGTTTTTTTATCTGAGGAGTTATATGATAGTTCCGTCTACCCTTTATTTGAAGACATGGCTAATAACCCAGCAAACACAACACATTTGTATAATATTATGCAAATGTTTTGTGTTTGCTGGGAATAAATGACAAAAATACACAATGATCGCACGGGGGTGATAGTAAAATAGTCTGCATACAGGGAATCAAAAATGTGTTCGTTCCGTACAATGTTTGTGGTTCACATGTTAATATTTTTAGATCACCGTTTTAATGGTTATATTATATTGAAATACATTTTTTTACATAGCCTGCTTTTATTATCAGTACATGCCAGTTACTTTTCAAACTGTTACTGTTTTAAAACAAAATAATCATAGTAAGATGTATACAAGACTGTTACTGCGTGCAGCCCATTCATAACACCACATCCTATACAAAACTTTCGTAGCTGACCTACCTACCTGTTTACGATGTTTGGTGAGCACTTGAGTGAGTGTTAGACGCGTTGTACCACGGTAGTCATGGATACGGGCTGAGGGTACCTGTTAAGTCCACATTATTAAATCACACTCTGGCATTCACACAGTAAAACTAACTACTATTTTGTTAATCAGGTCAAGTCCTTGTCACCACACTCAATCAAAGTGTTAACCATTGTGCTGAGGAATTGTTGGTTACCAGGTTTCATTCATTTGAAGCTGGAATTGCTAACGCAATATCCAGTTTCAAATGGCGAAAACTATTTATATTTAGGACATGTCCTGAATTATATGACTACTAAGTAAACAAAATTGTATAACATTTGTACAACATTTGTACAATGTCGGACAAGCGTCTTCAACGTTAGTCTAACAACGTACAAAAATTATACAAATGTTTTGTGTTCACTGGGTACACGTATATATATAATTGAACATCTTCTACACACTATTTTGATCAATTTATGCGGCATTTTATTTGGTTTGTAACTTGTTTGAAACCGCATATATTATATGACCGTAGCGGCATTATAGGACTCTTGAGGTTGGTGAGATGACACTGCCTTCAGGCACAGGATGCGAAATTCGAGCCCTGGCGGTCTGAGGCTGAGCACGCTAACTCTCGGTCAGGGAGGCGTCTCACAATACTGAATCTTTGTGAGTGAGGAGAAGAAACAGTTTGTTCCTTTGAGACTTGAATGCCAGAGTGGGTGACGAGCCCGCGATCTCCGACTTTCTAAGCAGGCAACATTAACCACTGCACCAGGGCCCACCTTAATTATTTAACAAATATAGCGTTATTTTTCTCATCAGGTAAATTGTGTCAGCTTCAATCGCATATAAGATGGTAAGGACACATTTTCTCGACAATTCATAATATAATCAGTTCCGTATACATTGTTTGCATATAATTTAAATGTGGCATAGATTATGTAGGTCAAAGAGCATTGTATTTACTCAGTATATAGTTGAACAAAACATGGAGAGGACATACATTACACTTGAACCGCTCAGGGTTTATTGATACAGTATTCTCACAAAATCTGTTATTTGATTCCACCCTTGAATTCTATATCTTTATTCTGTTACTGTGTTTCTTTTATTTGAGCTGGAATTGGAAACGAAAATGAATTAAATCTCCTTTTAATTCGAAAAGGAATTTGATATTCCCAAACATCGGTCACTTGAATTTCATAATTAGCCTATTTACCAACAGTAATTTTTGAAGACCGTGGAATATTTTATTCCACATAAAAATAACCTGTCATGGTTGTTATATATCATCCAGATGAATAATTACTCTACAATAACCCACAATGAAACACCAGCACCATATTAGCAGATAAATAGTATTGTGAAACGATAAAATGTGTTAGATTTCAAATATTTTAATTGGTATTAGTCAATCCATAGTATTATGATTTACAAATTTCACATGTGCACCTTGATTGACCAACCACCTTAACAAGGGAACGAGAAGTGGGCTCGAAATGCCTAGCCCTCTAACCGCCAAATTATTCAATTTGAATTTTCACCCACTTGAAGTTGTGTCTCGCTGACGCGATCCACAACTTCAAGTGAGTGAAAATTATTCAGATTTGACAAAATGGAGGTCAACTCTTTTCAAATCTAGCTGGTTGATGTCACATTTTATCTTTAACTTATTTAAAATGTGGTACTTAATGTGCTAATAAAAAAGTATTAACTAGATGACGGATCACATGCCGTCTGGTGATGCACTTGGTAATTTTCATGAAGTGGCTGTCAAATATTGATTTTATTTCCCCCCCCCCTACATTTTCTAAAAAAAACACATTGACCCTATACAGTTTTTGGTTTACGAAAGCAAAAACAGGTATTTCGACGACATATTTTATTTGTGTGAAATAACGCGTGCTATCACCGTTACAAGAAATAATGATTATATTTAACAGCAATGGCCACCTGGTGAATGTATGGGCATGTTATAATTGTTACTTTACGATGGCCACCTGGTGATTGAAAAGATCCGACAACAGCCCAGTGACGTTACGTACTGATGCCAATCAATAGCAAACAATTCCGTTTAATATAAATAAATTAAAAAAAATGATGCCAGAAGAATATTCCTGCGAATATGATTTCTGTTTATGCTGTGCTCAAATGTATGTGATCCACAACACAGAACGACACTGAATATGGTAGGTTCCTAAAAGTTAGCTTGACTTGATCCGATGACAGTCTCAATCGCATTCTAAGTTAAACACTATTATAATATTGTTATCATCCACGATGAGAAGATTAATATAAGAGCCGACATATGACTAATTTAAGAATGGAGATTTTCAAATTATACCCTGGCCGTACCAGATGAAAAAACCCGCAAAAATGATCCGTTTGAATTAGAAAGACACACACAAACGTTATTAATAGACCGACACCTCATACATTCCATTATTTGTTTGCTATTTAATTTCAGATTATACAAACCTTTCTGTTGGATACATGTCTGTGAAAGCCTAGAACAACATTATATGTCTGATTATTGTGATGGCTAGAGGACAATGGTAGGTACAAAGTGGATAATTATGCTTGTTTTAAGGTTTGACATATTGTATGACAATCAACTCACCCCTGCACGCAGTGATCGTATGTTGGTCTTATGTTGGGTCAACATCGTAACGATAGACCAGATTTAATTAACGAAACATAGGTCAACATCTAGTTTTACACCGAATCACCATAATATCGAAGTTTACCTGTATCCATGTTATGTGCAGTTACTTAATGTATAATATAATAATTGACAAAGCCTATGAATTTGAGGTATATTTAATGCTATTTTACTAGCTATTATGCTATTATAAATTATATTTATAAATGGTTAGACTAACATTCTATATACATGTACATGCTTAATCCAAGATGTAGATAGAATCACAATAAAAACATAGAAATGAAATTCCCCACCTTTGCTCGTAGTCTGTTTTCCTCTGATTGCTGTACTATATAGGAATCATTCTGCATGGCACTCTCTGTGAAATTCTTTAGAAATTCGATATAATGACATCTGCAATGGAATTTTTGCGAGACATGACATGGTTTTTAGTGTGTGGTGAATTACATGTAGAAAGTTATTTTATATAATAAACCACTTACATGCAAGTGTGATTGTTATAATTAATTATTTCGGGACTTACTTTCCATCTCCGTGAAGATCGTAACATTGCAGCAGCGCAAAGAGTTCATCGTCAGATATAGCAACATTTATTGATAATAACATTTCCTGAAAGAAAAAAGTGAAATAAATCAACTACGAAGGTGTTAAGTATTATTTTAAGATTATTTATATCACATTCATTATGTTCTGTTCATAATACAGTTTATTTATGATACTATACATTTCACTTTCTGAGGTACATTAATAAAACCCCTCTCGGGTCTACGTGCGTCTCGTTTGACTGGTAGATATGACACTTTAAAAAGGAGGAATTTGCATTTAAAAAAGTCTTAAGTTTAATAGACGAGAGTAATAAATCCTGTCATTTCTACTCAGCTTACTGTACCTGTATTTCAGCTCTGTAAACCTTGGCTGATCCTATCTTATCTTTGTCTCTCAGCAGGGATTTCAGATGGTCCCAGTGCTGTACAACCTATGAGAAGATGACATCATAAATACAATCAATGAGCTTACACCTAACGTTACTAGTTATCAGCATTCTATAACTATGTTCAGTCACACTGATCCCTCGAATAAAATACAAATAAGGATTTAAAAGTCCTTAGTTGAGGCCTGTCTGTGAACCCAGTGATGTATCAGACATTAGTGAGACACATAACATCGAAGTCTACTTGTAACCACTCATTCGTGATAAGAATGAAATGAATGGGGTTTTAGGCCACTTTTATGCACATATAGGCTAAACTGGGCCGGGAGAACCTCATGAGAATGGTGAGATGAATGAGATTACACTGCCTTCCACAGAATTAGAAATTCGAGCCCTGGCGATCTGGGGCCGATCACGCTACCTCTCGACCACGAAGTCTCCCCACAATAATGAACACTCAGTCATTCATGATAGTCATCCAGCAAAACATCAGCAATTGATCCAATGTAGGTTAATGTTCTGAGCCCTCGTCACAGTGTTTGGTGTGTCAACCACGTGGAAAACTAAGTTAATCTCCACTATTTCTTCATCCTATCACACATGTACCCTGACGGCTAGTTGTGATACGAATACTGCCGTGCAAAGCCGAAAAGGCAGTATCTGTTTACTTTACAAGTGAACAGATACTGCCTTCCAGCTTTGCAGAGCAGAATAGTAGTGGTACCTTAGGTCTGATACGATTCAGAAGATCCTTCTTTTCTCCGTGACTGATATGTCTGACTGTTGGTTTTGACAATTTGATTATTTCTTGTTTTGCTTGCTCCGCTAATTCTCGCTCTCTTTTCTTACGCTCTTCTTGTTTCTTTTTAGCTTCTTCTAATGGATCCAGATTCATACCTGAAACACAATAAATATTGTGAAGATTAGCAAAAGTGCATACAAGCTATTACAATTTGTTTCTATACGCTTCAGTGAAATTGACGTTTCAGTGAAAGTAACATTATGTATGCTATGGTTCCATGAATGCATACTTTAGATATGCTCAACTAATTGTTTTGCATATGTTTTGCACAACAACAGCCTGAAACTATAAGACTTTGGATTGAACTTATGGATATAAAACTCACATTTACATGCAATAACTTTATTTATTAAAAAATGACTTTATTCTTCCCTTACCTTTAGATGGGGCTTGTTCAGATATTTGGTGTGGTGTTCTGAAGTGTTGAATGAGAGCAACATATTGTATTAGGTTATCCTGCCCCACAGCCTGTATACTGGACCACAAGCTCTCTACCTCTCCCATACTCAACTCAACCTGAATCCTAAACAAATCACATAACATATTGTATTAGGTTATCCGGCCCCACAGCCTGTATACTGGACCACAAGCTCTCTACCTCTCCCATACTCAACGCAACCTGAATCCTGTACAAATCACATAACATATTGTATTAGGTTATCCTGCCCCACAGCCTGTATACTGGACCACAAGCTCTCTACCTCTCCCATACTCAACGCAACCTGAATCCTGTACAAATCACATAACATATTGTATTAGGTTATCCGGCCCCACAGCCTGTATACTGGACCACAAGCTCTCTACCTCTCCCATACTCAACGCAACCTGAATCCTGTACAAATCACATAACATATTGTATTAGGTTATCCGGCCCCACAGCCTGTATACTGGACCACAGGCTCTCTACCTCTCCCATACTCAACTCAAACTCAATCCTGTACAAATCACATAACATATTGTATTAGGTTATCTGGCCCCACAGCCTGTATACTGGACCACAGGCTCTCTACCTCTCCCATACTCAACGCAACCTGAATCCTGTACAAATCACATAACATATTGTATTAGGTTATCCTGCCCCACAGCCTGTATACTGGACCACAAGCTCTCTACCTCTCCCATACTCAACGCAACCTGAATCCTGTACAAATCACATAACATATTGTATTAGGTTATCCGGCCCCACAGCCTGTATACTGGACCACAGGCTCTCTACCTCTCCCATACTCAACTCAAACTCAATCCTGTACAAATCACATAACATATTGTATTAGGTTATCTGGCCCCACAGACTGTATACTGGACCACAGGCTCTCTACCTCTCCCATACTCAACTCAACCTGAATCCTAGACAAATCACATAATTACATTCACTAGGCTCTATATCATTAGGACTAATAATTGTATATGACAACAATGATTAAGAGACTATAACTAGAGATGGTGGGCTCTGATGCCGATACTCATGTGTTGGCAGCTGACGAGCCGCCCCGCTCAACTTATACTAGTGTGTTGAATATTTATCTAGGTAGCATTTTCGGCTGCGCGACGGCTATATAAGTCCTATACCATTGTTGTATGTTATTTTATAAAATAAGCGACTACAGAGTTCAGAGGTCTTTTTGCTACATGAATAGTGGTGAGCCTTGTAGCTATTTTATCTCTGGTTTTGGTGCGGGAAACTGATGACAGACAATTGTCATCTTTCTTTATTGTATGTATAAATATCACAAAATTTGTAATCTACTGTCTATATTTTCAAAATTCCATGTACACAAAAACTTTACTATTTTAAACACTAAATCTGGCGCTGTCTGTCATGATAAGTATGCCAACACTTTTTACTGGTGAACAGTTGGTTTTATATTAGACTGTTATATTTTACTTTATTATATAATTTTAATTATCTAATATAATAATGTTGACAGGCATCGTACAGATCGTCTCGACCTGTTCCCGTCAACCAAAGTCAATAACATGTTACTCGATTAATAATAATTATATTGTATTATTTTTGTGCATCTTATCAACTGGAAAGTCAAGTAAAATAATTTAAAAAATGATAACCACCATGACCATTTTATTTAGTTGTATGAGCTTACGTGTCCACGTGTATGTGTGCCCATCCGTATATAATCCGTACATTAGACTAAGTAAAGCCATAACGCGTTTGTAAGAAACAGAATGTTTTTTCTACTAGTCCGTATCCGTAACGATTGAAACATTTTGCGATCGTGAATACGATCAGATACGGGTGACACACGTACACAACTGATCATGTCATGTAAATGTAGCTCACTTAAGGTGTGACCTGACTGATAAAACCAAATACTGTCACTCTCTGCATAATGTATTCTATAATGTACACTACTTACTCCTTGAGAACATCGTAAAACTGCCGGCTAGAAATTCTGCTTGTCATTTTTCTGTCAGATGCCTTAAATGCCTGCGAATAAAATAAGATAAAATAAGGAACAATAAAAAAAAATCTATCAGCCCGTAGTCTATGCTAATATAAATGTCAGTTAAATATAATCTAATAAGAGAAGTTCATTAGAATGGATAACATCACTGACCTGGTCAAAAAGGTAGAACTTGTCATTAAATACATCCAGCATCATATCATAAAGCTACAAGACAAAAATAAAGCAACGGCAATAAAATATATATTCAATACGAGAATAGTAAGTATGGGATCACGTGAGATAACACAATATAACACAACGGTAGGAAATATCCTAAATATATAGGGCATAATATGCAATCACATTCAGAATAAACTCACGTGTTGCAGTGGCCTGCCTTGAACCAGTCTTCTTCGTGGCTTCATCCGCCTCTCATGTTCTTCTTGTTTGACCTGTACACAGGTTTGGAAATTATGGCGAGATACACAACATGTTCCATCCTGACTTTATATATTATCAGCGGTAGATCCACGCTATAGTGGGTGGGACATATACCGCTGATAATGTCAGGGTGGGATGGGTATGACAGCATTGTATTTAGATGCAGTGGAAGATTGTTGATGCTCTGGACAATACGTTCAAAACCATCCCAAACTGTCTCTTGCTTGAAGTGTATAAAAGACAACTCCTAAACATTATTATGAAGATTTATTGTTTGCATGGCATCTAGGAAAATCAAGTCATTCCTTGAGGTCTGGAATGTTTTAAGTTGAATATAAAACAGTAGCTAAACACACTGTTATAGAAAACGGCTTAAGGTGTTGCGTGGACATGTCATCTACACCCAGTTACACGTAGCATCCTTGCAATTAACCTGTGCGAATCATAATCATCATGCTGTAATGTGATCACCGTATTCCATGTAAATACATTTTGGTAGTCGAATACCATTAGTGTGGAGATGGGATAAAGTGTGAACGAGTTATTAAGAGGACATGAGTGATGAATTACTGTCACCTTTTCACTTAGTTTAAATGCTCTCACTTCAATGATAAACGAAATGCCCAGCTAGCATTTCTAGTCTACACTCGCACAACAAATTATTGTGTGAACAGGGGCGTCCGCATCTTTGTGATATAGGGGGGGGGGGCGGTCAAGAGGTAAAATACCTAGAATTTTTTGAAAATCTGCAGCTCAAAGGTGAGTAGATATCCCATGAATGTAAGTAAGCTAGGTTGAAATATCATATATCTTCCACATAAATGAGTGACTGGCGTTTAATATTATTCTGTATTATTGTGACCCTGTATTCTCTAAATATACTGTTACCAGGCATGCTCACATAAATATATTTTCTTTGCATGTCTCCTATTGAATTTCACTATAAATTACTTGTTGCTTGCATCGTACCTTCTCTTCCAGTTCTTCCAATCGTTTGTGATTTTCTCCTGCTCTACCCTTCAGATTGATCAGCTGTTCGCTGGGTGTTTCTGGCCTGGTCACTTTAGGGATATTTAACAGCCCCACTTTTTGTCGATTCCAGCTGCCAACACTACAAGAGGAGGTCTTTTAGGAATGTTCCGAAGCATTACTTGTCAAGGTTAACACTCTACGTAATGTTCTCACGAAGTTATATATGGGCACAATAATTGATAAGTTAATAAGAATTACACAGCTAGGATCATTGGGTTATGAACTACAAGACATATAGAATGAGTTAGTGTTTACCTGCAGCTGAATGTTTGTAGGAACTTGGGATATGGCATTAGTCCATCATCATCTGGCTGCACTGCTTCCTTCAATCCTTCCCACTGTGATGACGTCATCTGACTTCCCAGGGTGCTCTCTATGGCATTTTTAAACTCGTACTGCTTTACTACCCCCAGAGAATGCCTATCTGCCTCTCTAAAAACAACCCAGAACGTATAAGATGACAATGTGCTATGCATATTGCCCACCGACACACATGGTAGGTCAGGTTCAAGAATCAGTGCACGTATAATTATTTCGTAAATGATGCCAATTTAAAGTTATGATTAAACAAAATAAAATAGAACAGAGACATCAAAATATTAATAACCAGAACTCTATGATAAACTCCGATGCATTGACTGTCATCATAGCGCATCCGTACGTATTGGCATCATGTCTATTGTATTTCACCCATATAACTAAAATAAATAAGGCGTTACGACTGTTTATTTTAGTGCACCGTTAAAATCAAGATATTGATCCACTAAGACTGTTGCACGAGACATTAAGTCAGCAATTGGATAAGGGATGTTTTTTATCTCCTTGTCATTCCCATACACATTTTTCAATAACAACACGCCACACGGTGAGCAACGCTGAACTGTTTTAATCAGACAACTGTTACACACTTATCAATGACAACAAGCCACACAGTGAGCAACTCGGAACTGTTTTAATCAGACAATTGTTCACTGTGCAAACTTGTGCAAGCAGTCTATTCACACCTTAGTTTTCCAATCATTTTGAGGAATGGTCCGTGCATGAAGTCTACAAGGCGAGCCTCCAGCTGCTCGGCGGACAGTGTGCCATCTGTCGGCAAGAAATCCTGGCTGAAACTACAACAAAATAAGACAAATATTATCTGGAGTTTATGCCCGTAATATGGTAGAACTATATGGAATTAGCTTCTGACCCTTTTATAAATTATGCATAATGCCAATATCATTGAAACAGCTAAATGATTCTGTAAATGATATTTCACAATTCAAATATGTCCATGTTGAGTAGTGAGGTTGTTTAAAAACTTACACGACTCTGAATTATCAAGGACCGTAGAGAGTAGTCATATTTTGTTCAAAGTTTTTGTTTTGCGTTAAATATTCTGGTCTACGAACACGAAAAATTTACAGCTGTTTGTTTTGATATTTACCTTTTTTATTTTGGATGATGCAAAACACCGGCATATATATAATTCATACTTCATGCTCACCAGTCGTCAATGTTTTATAATTATTAACTTACGCGTGATAACCGTTAGTAACTATTCTGTTTAGCATGCCTCCACTAGACTTGTTCCAGAACTTGTTCAACAACTCCTTGTAGAATACTTGACCCTGCCTACTTCGTACATTGCATCTATTAAAGAATCGAATACACAGACAAACGTAAACATTTAATATTAAATTTTATTAAAATATAGATACATGTAGTTATTTCATGGAGAATCAATGATTTTGTTATTAATTTACTTATAAACTTAGGACTATAAAACATTTACATAGCGAATCAAAATCCCTTAAAAAACCATTCATGTCATTACAGTAAAGTCAGATTAATGTAATGATGAAGATAATATAGTACATGTAATTGTTAATCTACCTGGAGAGAAAATACTGCAGATCTGTCGCAGAGACTGTCATACCAAACTCCCGTAGAACCTGTTTTAAGTCGGTTCTTGATACGTAACCGTCATCAACAGTGTCAAAACATTGTATGGCACTAACCAAGGATTGGTAACCATCCTCAAACTGAAACAACAAATACCCGGGAATAGCTAGATATCAACCTTTACAACACTGAAATATTTTTGTATAAACCATGGAGACTAAAGGGTTATTCCATTTTGAAATCACATAAATGTCTTAGTTAGCTCTTTCTGCTTCATTTGAATACCTCATATACGTCTACGACGCTTAAAAAAAGCGTCTCCAGACTATAATATAGATAATTTTAAAATTTTATATTGTATATATCATAATATCAAACTTAACATTATGTGTATCTCGGTCGTGTCCCTCCACTGTATGCGGATATGTTGTAAACACGCCCTTGTCATTTTAATGGTCCCCTATTTGCAGCAGAAAAAGTATTTATTAAGCTATTTTTAATTCGTAAACGGTAGTTTACAAATATCTAATTTGAAAACATTGGCTTTCTAAACCTGTGATTATATAATTTTTATGAAAATTTCTTGTACGACCCCTTAACCCTTTAACCGCCAAATTATTCAATCTGAATTTTTACTCACTTGAAGTTGTGTCTCGCTGACGCGATCCAAAACTTCAAGTGAGTGAAAATTATTCAGATTTGACAAAATGGAGGTCAACTGTTTTCAAATATTGCTGATTGATGTCACATTTTATCTTTAACATGTTTAAAAGGTGGTACTTAACGTGCTAATAAAAAATGAAAACCCTAATACATGCGGCACCGGCGGTTAAAGGGTTAATAAAGGCGAATAAATCAATTATTTAACTATCAAACCTTGTAAAGCAAGCGGTCGATCACATTGTCTAATTCTGGTGGCATCCTGCGCCTGACAGGTTTCATTATGTGCTTTATCGGCTTCGGATTTTCATCTTCAGAAATTATTTCTGCTTCGGGACTTTTGATCTGCAATCAAATAATTCATTATATTACATTTTCACAATAACACGATTTAAAATTTGACTCACATACACATTAAAGTATAATATTTTATAATTATGTATCAGATGCAAAATCTTAGTTTGTAAGAGCATATTGTAATGTAACAGACAGAGGTAATAATGGAAATAAACAAGTGAATGTTATGTGTGGACAAATAACAAATGAAGAGGATTGATACACGGTTAGTATAGTGACCAGAAACCATGATATTTTGTCATGACATTGTATACTTTGTCAAAATGGGTACAACATGGACATATCACATAAAACTATGCTTCAAATAATAACACACAGTAACTGAATTCCTGTTTCTTTGATTAACCCTTTAACCGCCAAATTATTCAATTTGAATTTTCACCCACTTGAAATTGTGTTTCGCTGACGAGATCCACAGCTTCAAGTGAGTGAAAATTATTCAGATTTGACAAAATGGAGGTAAACTGTTTTCAAATATTGCTGATTGATGCCACATTTTATCTTTAACATGTTTAAAAGGTGGTACTTAATGTGATAATAAAAAATGAAAACCCGAATATATGCGGCACCGGTGGTTAAAGGGTTAAACAACGGCAACATGCATGCAAGTTGAAACCCTTATCTCTCAACCCAGTGACGGGTATGGTATGTCTACAGCGTTTGGTTGACGACGCTTCAGAGCAAGAACAACTCAACTGAACAAACAGAAAATCATTTTGCAAATATATAAAGGAATGAACTTAAATCTCGGAAGTAGAAAAACATACAGTATACAACAAACAAGGAGGAATCAAGACACAACACATCGAAGGTAAAATGACAATTGACTATTTTTATACGCAAATCTTTTAGTATAGAACAAGCACCCGCGTTTTCATTGTAGGTTGCTGCTTTTTTCAAGTGTCTGTTTTGTGAAGTTCTTTTTATAGAGTTGAAAAATACAATCATTCTAATGTACGAGGTTACTGTGATTTTTGATGTTTAAGTACCGTTTTATAAACATAACCATGGTAACTGAATAGTTTGTACACCGCTGGATGTATACCAGAGTTATGACACGTAGACAGGCGCATTGTTGAGCTAATAACTGGTCTGCATTGGATGCTGTCCGAATGTACATTTTGAGTTTTATTCGTTTGTTATAGATATTTGAATAAAATGCAGATATAGACCATGATTATGATCAGTGGGTTCAGACAGCAGTACTTGGTATAATTTTTTTTTCAAAATTGACATTATCAGCCAGCCCACATATCAGATTTAAAATCAGTGTTTGGTGTATCATTTAGAGTGTACAACTACGTTATTGCACCTTCACCATCCGTATTATCTCTGTAAGGTTTGTGTCTGAAATGGCATCACTGTACTGTGATTGTAAGCAGCTACAAGAGAACAACCCCACCAACAACAACAGGCATAGTTATTGGGATTACTCTGTGAAGTGGTGAATTGGTAAGTGTATTAGTAATGGTGCTTGCATGGTGACGCGAAGTAAAATAAATCACCTCTCCCAGGTCGTCGTGCTCCAAGGGTGGTAACTTCCGTGGGCTGTTCTTGTTCCACTGGGTAATTCATAATAAGCATATTATTCTTATAAATCAATACCATTACATCATCATTTCAAACAACTACCTCATCATTTATGTACAATTGAATCCGTACAGGATTGGATATATAAAGTCACAATCTTAATGACAATAAGATTTATGACTCTATTCAAAACAATAACCTTTTATTTATCAGCTCACGGTCAAATACTAAAAAAAGATTCCAGCGACAATTTGTTCATTTATAATTAAGTTACATTCGGATGAAGTACTAATACGATTAAGGGGCATATGTATTCTATTTGATGAACTTACTTTTGGCGAGGGGATTCTTTTGCATTTTTGAGGTGTTTGTTTATTGCTTGACACGATGGAGGCAGCGTAGTTCTCTGGTAGACCGTTCTCGGTCAGACCTAGCACTTTTAGGAAAGCCGGTGTTTTTACTGCTCCAATAGCTTCAACATCAAACCTATCAAACAATGTCAGAAAAGCAAAATGTGTTGTAATTGATGAGTAGGCAATTATCTGTCTGCTTGTGTCTTACTCTATTGTTAAATACATACCAAAGTGTCTTACACAATTATGTACATACTTATCACTAATTTAAATTATGCTACAACGGTAGTCTAACATCAAATACTTTACCTTTGCCACAGTTTGTTTTTCTCTGCCTCTGTCATGGCGACACCTAACTCATGCAGCAGATTAATAAGATGAGGTTGTAGAACCATACCACCAGGCTGAAAACACGACACTGGAAACACGTTCTGTACTCTGTATTCTCTAAAACATAACACAAATATCAAGTGTTTGGGTTATACAAATGTACAAATGTGTGTAACTAATTGACGAGACTAAATATTGAATACTTAACCCTTTAAAACCTCACGATGCATCACAGCATCATTTTCCATCTCTGAAGAACTCAATTTCCTCTCAATTTCCTAAAATCTGGGGGTTTTAGAATGAAAATGTTCATGGAACTGGTTGATGAAAAAAAACATGATTTGCCACCGACTTCAAGTCATCTTCATCCACTGCAGGTCGAGAATTGCGACAGCAATTCGCGGCTTGTAGTGGGTGCAGATGACAATGGTAAGGTCAAGCTTGAAAGGGTTAAACTAAATACCAATTCGCTAAACTGATTACAGTCACTCAGATGATATTTCGCAATCAGATATTTTCAATGTCCGATAACCATTTATATAATGTGTGAACTTTTATGCAAGTTATAATATGAATGACCTCGAGGTAAAGTGGTCCAAGTCCGCATTTTCTCATTTTCCTATAGAAGGCTATAAATGGAAAATAAATTACAGAAGTTGTATATTTCGTTTTTAATTCACCTTTGTTACGTTCATAATTAGAAGCATATAGGAAGTTGTGCAATGGTGTTTATTATTCATTCCTCCTGGTGGGCATTATGGTTATCAATGTCGTGATACCCACTTCTGGCAATTATTATCTCTTTTTATTTTATAAAGAAACTTTTGAAGTTTTGAAATATAAATTTATATTTAAAAGTCACAAACTAGTATAAAAACTGTCCAAAAAAATTGGTAATGATTGGCATAGCATAGATTGATCCATGTGAGGGGTGTTTTATACCATTTCAGCTGCCATTTTTCGTATGTCTCAGTGGTAAACCGGACATACTGATCACTTACTTTACCATTGAAGAAAAGTATGCAAGTAAAAAAATATATATTGATTAACAGGTCCCGAATTTTTCAAAGAATGACTTTGATATTTTAGTATATTATTTCCTATATATTTAACTTTCCCAAAAAAACATAAACAGAAAAAATCGACTTTTTTCCTTTGATCACTTCACTTCTGAGCGATTCATTTAGCCATTGCGTGCTTTAGATATGTTAACAAGACGTATATGAGAGACAACGCCTGATTTATAAAATTCACATCCACATATACTTTCAAGATTGAAAATTAATCCGACATTTCAGTGATACTATTCACATATTTAAAACATTTCAATACACTGATGATGTTTACCTATTCCTGGCTTTATGTCTGAGAATGGCAAACGCCAGCGCAGCAGACACACTGGCCTGCTGACCAGACGACTGCCCGCTGCTCTCGCCAGCCCAGCTGTTTCTCAGATTCAACCGATTTACGGGATTCATCCATTCTTTTTTCGAATTACTCTATCAGAAAAAAAACATTTTGATAAACGTATTGCATAATGTACTGCATTTTTGAAAATAGAAGGTATACGAAATATTACATTGCGCTATACCATACATGTGAACACGTATAATGAATTGTTCTATTTTTTCTTGATGAAAAAGTACTTAGTGTGTTTGGTTTGTCAACTCACCTCTTGTCCTGTCAGCCCGGAAATAAAATCATCAAAAGATATGTGAGCACTATCATCAAGATCCAATCTGAAAAACAAATAACACTCAAAAATACTTAAACCTGACGTATGCGTTTAGTAGGCTATTTAGTGGGGCGGGCCCCAGGATCAGGATACCACATTTAAAGATTAAAATGTGTGTGGTGCGAATAAAGATCTCTCTCTCTCATGAGAGCTGAATCAGATAAAATACATTATTTTACTTCAAAGTGTATATCAGTAAGAAGCGGATCATTTTGCATGGATTATCACAGACTTATTCTCTAGCATAATGACTGAGCGAGTGATAATGATATAATCAAGATAATATAGAAAGTTCTCCCTACCCTATGATATCATTCATGAACACATTGTTACTTATCGTGTGTGAAAATAAATTATTCTGCAAGATTTACTAATCAATAATCATGTAATAGTAGGAGATGTTCATACCATCAGGTCATCACATTACTGAATATTTAAAAATATAACAATAGAATATAATTGTGTAGTGTGTACTTACTTTTGGAGTAAGTGATGAAAGCGTTCCCTGGATATGTAGCCGACCAGTGAATAGACAATCTTCAACAAGGCTTCCCTGAACAGATAGATAGTGGTGATTATATAGTTAGCCCTTAAAGCGCTACATTCAACATTACATTTTTACCCCCTTTAAGTTGTGTCTCGCTACCGCGATCCACAACTTAAAGAGGATAAAAATAACTTGCTTTTGTACAAATTGTATCAAAACGTAGGTCAATCTAGCAAATTCTATGCCACTTTCTCCTTTCGTTTTTCTTGTTTCAAGGACAAAAAAGGCTAAAAACAGCTATAGACGCGATTAGTAACTAAAGGGTTGATACTACGAGATGTCCAGCAAACGTGAGAGTCATTAAACCATGTATGCTTATTGTTCGGCCAGCGTCTTAGACAGTGGTCCTATAATTATTAATCCAACACAGGCTCAATGACTTGTGACTTCTTTGGTTTCTTTAAAATAGTTTACCCGTGTATAAACAATATATTTATGAAGGCAAAACAAATGTTGGTAGCTTGTAGCTTGAAACTGATTTAGTAAGTAAGTATTATTATAGTTACATGCATATAACAATATAATATATAAGCTGAGTCTATTCGGCTTATAATGCTACTTTAGACAATGTGATAGTAAAATAAAAACATATACAGTGTGCTGAGAAGGTAAAGATAAACAATATAAACAGTTCGTTATCTGTTACCAAGAAAAATGAAATTAAAAATTTATCGAAAAAATCACTTATGTGTCTATGTCGAACAATAAATTGTAGGTACATGTACTTGTATTAACAGCTAATTAACACATACTGGCCCGAAGTGTCGGAAAATAATAATTAGTATTGGGCCATAAACAATTTCCTCAGTTTTGAGCATTAATCTCACCTGGACACGTTTCCCTGTCCGTTGGGATCATGGGACTTAAACTGGTGTTTCAGTCCATGTACCCCACTCTCCAGCTTCTCTCTGATAAGCCACGCTAACTGAAAACATAGAAACAGTAACATTCTGGTAATATATGATTTACACCGAAAACTCGTTTGGACACCGGACACTTTATGAATAGTGTTTCTAACAGTGTTATATTTCGTCCAGCTTATGTTTCAAGTTTAGGAGCATGAATAACTTCCCAGCAACGATAGTCAGCGGGGTGTGAAGTCGGTATGATCCCCGGGGAGTTGTAATGACAACAAATTAGTTCATTCTAAATTTTAGTAAGTGTGAGCAAATAGTCTAGTAATTTAGGTCGCTTTCTGAACTTTGAGACATAGTCAGTGTGAGGGACCCTGATGCATTCAAGGTTACGAGTCTATAGCAGAACCGAAAGGGCCATCTCGGAAGGTCTTATATTGTATAGTAAGACTGTTTCTACTTTTATGCACTCACGCACCTTTGTAGGAAATAGTTATTGAAAACCCAGTCTCTAGAAAAATATTTCAAATATACATACAAGATATATGGTATGACGAATTACATTTTTTTGCAACGAAAATATGATTAGAGTAGGAAATAAAACTACATGCGACATTTGTTTATTATATTTATATTTTTACATTTTATATTTTTACATTTAGATTTTTGTGTCCTTATATATTTAAATATTTATATTGTGGTATATTTTCTTTTTTTATTTTATTATCATTATTTACTGATTATAATGATTGTTTTGTAATTGCACACACAGATCTGAAGATTATTGGTTGAATATAATGTACAAAATAAAAAGGGTACATGTACTATTATGTACAAGGACTACATATAAATGATATATGACTATTATAATCTGTCCTAACCCTACACAGGTCTTGTTTGTCCCAACCACCTGACAACAGCTCACTGCATTTCCCACCAGACAGTCGTAACAATCCGCTAAGTACAATCCGTTGGCCCAACGTTGCGTGAATACTGGCCCCATGACTGTGACGGCGGCCCGATATTGACCCAGCGTTTGGCCAGCATTTTCTTTGAACTAATTCCATAATCCCCCTCAACATATCGATCTGTTCTGGGCTGATTGATCACCGGTAAAATCACTGCCTCTGTATATACGTTACTCACATAATAACGCGGAGTGCTATAGTTTGTCCACAATGTTATTCAACAGCAATTGTGATTCATTTAGCAAAATTAGATTAACCGTTGTGCTGCTGGAGCCGTACGTATCCGGTTTCGAGTAAGTTTCAAAGAAAATAAAAAGACACTGAAATCCCTAACATAGTTTGTGATAGATGCTCAGTTAATCAAAATGTTAATTTTTACACATGTTTATTTTTCATAAATAGTTATATTTTTCGTCATTTGAAGCTGGAAATTGCGTTAGCAATTCCAGCTTCAAATGACGAAAAATACAATTTTAAACAATTCAGCATGACAAGGGTTAATATATCGATATAATTTGAAATTATCACAAATAAGTTTTTTCTTTATAATATCCTTACACTCTCAGTGAATTATTCACCGCACAGTGCAGAGAGGTGAAAGGGTTAAATAGTTGTTTTATTTTTCTGTTTATGACTGGCTGACGTACAATAAAAAGGTGCAACACCGCAATTATTAACCCTTTACCTGCTGATATTCATTCAGCTAGATGAAAATAGATTAAATAGATAAAAAAAACTAGAGGTTCGAATAATGACTAGGACAATCTTCAAGGGATATTATAACGTTATATAATATTGCATAACGTTTAGGTAAGATATTTCGAAATTGAAACCAAAATATATATCTACGGCCATAGAAACTCAAGGGTCTATGTATAATCTCCGGCAGGATTTTCGTTGAGGGTTTTATTGTGAGTGCAGCCAGGTTATTAATATTCATTAAGAGCAGATACAATCTGGTGGGGGATATGATGTATTTTATTAGGGATATATAATCAGGACAATATGATACATGTATGCACATGTGCATAATGTATACAATATGACCATTTAAGTCTTCTGTGAAGTTAAATGTTCCTTCACACTTTGAGCCTGATTGACATTAGTGCAAAATGCGAATGCTAAATTCTGAGAGAGGAGGACGTGCTGTATTGGTAGAGCCTCGCCAGTCATGCAGGCGTCCCGAGTTCAAGCTAATTCTACTTGAGTCTTTTAGAGAGATATCCTTGTTTCTCACCTCTTAACCCTTTAACCGCCGGTGTCGCATATATTCAGGTTTTCATTTTTTATTAGCACATTAAGTACCACCTTTTAAACATGTTAAAGATAAAACATGACATCAATCAGCATTATTTGAAAACACTTGACCTCCTTTTCAAATCTGAATATTTTTCGCTCACTTGAAGTTGTGGATCGCGTCAGCGAGACACAATTTCAAGTGGGTGAAAATTCAGATTGAATAATTTGGCGGTTGAAGGGTTAATGTGACTAGGCGATCACGTTAATTGTAGTCTCGTCGAAAACATGTTAAGACCAGTGTATCGGCTTTAATTTCGCACAGGGACACGAACTATGCGCTGCTTCAAAGCGAACTTCTAGATTATACCTGTCTTTGAAATCAAAAAAATATGATTTGGTACAATGCCTGGAGCGTAGCGCTTTGCAATAGCCGCTTCCTGCCGTGCGAGCTCGATGCCCGCTTGGCGCAGGATTTTCAGAAAAATATCATGTTTCTCTCCTCTCAACGCTGGGACATCGTTGTTTCGATGTTTTGTCTTTGGGCAAGGCACTCCACCATCACGTGTTTCACTTCACTCAGGTGTTAATGACAGGGCAATGTGTACGGAAAAGTTACTCGTGCCAATATGGTAGCAGTGCTGTATGCTCACCCGGGAGTTGAAATGGTATACGAATGAACAGGTTCAATAGTAACCGGGGATAATATATGAGGTAAGGCGCCTTGAGCACCGTGCGTCAATACCTGAATACTGTCATATTTTTTTTCTTCAAAAGCTTTATTAATTTGTAAATAGCTTTCCATACATAGACGCCTTCCATAATACCTTCCAGGCCAGCACTAAAACAATAGATATTCTAAAGAAATGTAGAGATCTTTACACGGATAACAAAAAAAATAGTAAATCTGGTGTACACAATATGCCTAGAGCCGCGTGTAGGGACCTTCCTAATTTTCAAGTCACTTTGTGATATGTTCAATATATCAATAATCAAAATGATTGTATATATGTATAAATGCATAAGGCAAACTCTTAAATCATTTGGAACGATTTTATAATATTCACTTCTTCTCACAAATCAGACCATCATGCTATAAGTTTCTCGCCTCAACGTGAACAACACCTCCCACAAATTACGTTGCGATGAATTACATGCACACAGTACTATTCGTGTAGACATTGCTGTAAATTGAACTGTTTGAACACACGACTAAAAACAGCACATATTGTTGTCAGTGACTGCAATAGGCAGTATTGATCGTGACACATGGGACTTCTATTGCGCAAGTCTTTTTATTTGCTAATGGTTATTATTAATAGAATCACGAGCTATTGAAAACAGTGCCTCAATAAAATAATACATTATATTTCTAAATCTTGTATCAACGCACTATATACCTGTTTAAATCCAGTTATGGACTGATGGAATAAAACGATTTTTTACAGCTGGACATCTGATGCAACATGAAATGGCATCTTCAATGGTTATTTTAGCAGAGCTCATACTATTATTATACAATGCTGATATTGATAAATAAATGACGTAGAAAGAAGACAACTTACATCCACGTCTTCTTCTATTTTCTGTTTGGGTTCTGAAAACAAGGAATATAATATAATATAATATAATATAATATAATATAATATAATATAATATAATATAATATAATATAATATAATATAATATAATATAATATAATATAATATAATATAATATAATATAATAAAACAAGGTGATAACAAATATCAAACTATGTGTCTCTATACTTAGAAAAAGCTCATACAGATAGATAAAAAACCCAGGTGGTATGTATTACTATCGTGAACCTCTATTGTCTGTGAGTATGTGGCTATAACGCTATATCTCATATTTATGTATTCAGATTAGAGATACTTGACTGACGCATGCATATACATCCTTCAAATAAAACTTGAACAATGATTATTATTATCCCATATAACCATCATGTAATTGTAATCGCTAACCGAAACATAATGAGTGGGAATGGAAATATTTAGAATAACATGAAAACATAAAATTTGAATTGAATGGTATGATTTTATCATGGCTCTTTTCAAACCTCTACTTATGAGTTCTATATATAGACGACACATCAATAAGTGACATGTTAAGTAGCCAACCTGTTACGTAGTTACTTGGGTGAGAGCGAGCTATTCTTTGGAGTGACTTCTTTGATAGCGTGCAAACAAAGCGACACTTGATCTGACAGGCTATTAAGATTAACAACCTGTATACACTGATACACCTGGAGCCTTACTTCTATTGTCAAGATAACTAGCTTAATTAAATCAGTTAACATTTAGATTACTAAAAATAGCCGCCTTAAAAGCTTAAAACATTCTTAGTGTGGCTTTTAGTCGAATACTAATAATTATTAACATTTTTGATAACACGATAAATGTAATATAATTTATTCCTTTAAATAAATTGCGATGTATAGTCATTTTCACCTGCTTAAAGTTGAGGGTAAATCCTGAAATTTAATATATGAATATTTAAAAAACATATTTCGGCAATTGGATGATTTCTTCTTGAGTAAATAATAACTGTTTTCGTCGTAATATCAAATTCCATAGCCTATTGTGTGTGATTGAAATGTTGTCATTTATTTAGCTACGTGTATCTTTGGGATTGAACACTAACATTGACGAGATTATTCTTTATTGTGTAGCAATAATTATGTTTAACACTTTAAGTGCTGAAATATTTTTTAGATAAATCAAGAGACCAAAGATTATTTTCAATTTATAATCATTATATATGTCTTATTCAGCTCTTTCCGCTTACTTTGAATACATATTAAGTTGTGGGTCTAAACGGATCGATTTTTGACGTCAGAATTGTGACGTCTAAAGTCAGTCCCCGCACTGAAAGGGTTAATCTCCGGTAGCTTAGTTTTCAACCTCGACCACAATAACTGCACTAGCTGTACTACTGTTTGTAGGTACAAATCCAGTCTTAGACTGTTAAGTCACTTACGTATTAACTGATTATCTTCAGCTGCTAAATGTATCCATTAAATAAAAACTATGCTTAAAGTAATGTATTTTGTATCTGTTTTATTAGTATTACCATTTACCACAATCCTGGCTTTGCTTGACAAGGCGTAGTGTGTTTTAACAGTAATACCATTTACCACAATCCTGGCTTTGCAAAGCCAGGATTGTGGTAAATGTTAATACTAATTAAACATATACAAAATACATCACTTTAAGCATAATGTAACCCCACAAATGAAATGCAATAAAGTGATCTGTATATCTAGTTAAGAAATGTGTAAAGATTCGGTTGACAAAGTAGAGTTAACAACGGTAATCGTGTGAGTGCCAAGTGCTTGATGTAATAAGAAATTGTTTATTATAAATCCTCTAAACAGGTGATGGGTCGTGGCTGGATTACTTTGTACATTAATCTTTTGTGATCTCATGCCACTTCTGCCATTCGATCGATACATGGAGAGATCCACTTCTGCCATTCGATCGATACATGGAGAGATCAATGACTGTGAAATTAGTTATTTTTACTAATTATTGTCTACAACATCGGATAAACAACTTATAACTTCGCATGCGTTACAACGACAAATTTTCGAGAATTATCAAGTTAAACTGTATCACTATTATTATCTAGATAATTATGATCAACATGGTCAAAATCGTTAATATCTAATGCAAAATGTTATATGAATAAACATAGACAATAAAATATAAGTGTGTATGTTGCATACTTTGCCATATCTAGACAAAATGAAAAGATAAAAACGCTGTTGACAATGGTTGACACGGATAATAGTAATATTTGTATATAACATGGTAAATTGAGTAGTGATTACGCCATTTTTATTTACCGGTAGTCCTACGTGCTTCCATAGCGTATTGTAATGTAGGGACCTATACTAGATATGTATGATAATGAGAATTTCGAGCCAAATATAATTGACTATTAATGACTGCTCCTCATATTTTATTATACTTACTGTCCATTTTATATAATTTACAGGTCAAAATAATTAATAATAACATCTCTTTGTATTGGCGTGCAACCAGTTTATACTGGAATATACAGTACAGCTTTGCATGTCTATATGATATAACAACCTAACAAAATGCTCCTATTGACAGAATAACTGACCTTTGCTGTAATCCATGGAGTATGTAGATTTATATTTTGGCAGCAGTGGAGGTAGATTAGAACGATCCAGTCCGGTGATAACCCGTCCCTTATCCATGGTCACCATACTCTTCTCCCTGCGCATGGATCTCATATTGGCAGGTACACGAGGGGACGTGGAATCTGATCCCTGATCCACACCTTGTCGGGATTGTCCACATACACTGAGGGCTGGGGTGTCTCCTCCTCTGACCCCTAGTCCCATGGTCACACTGGCCCGCGGGTGAGGGATGAAGGGCAGGGCTTTCCCCAGGTTAGAGGATGTGGTGGCTGGTCGTGGTAGATTGGACATGCTGATACTGGTCATTCTGGTCGTCACTGGTTGATAAAGCTGATCACTAAATAAATATAGGCCTAGTATCCTTTTTATATCTAATGTTCTTTCTGTTTCACCTCACTGCCCAATTCCACCTGTCTCACAGAAAATTCTGAAAAATGTAACATTTTTAAAACTGATTAATTATGTTCTGCGATAATTATAATGAAATCAAACGGACCCTATAGATAACTGTTTAAATACACTTGACAAGGCGTAGTGTGTTTTTAACAGTAATACCATTAAACATGGGTTGTTCTTATCAGCGGAAGTCATTTAATCAACTCCTCTCTGAATCGATTTCATGCATGAGCGATTTTCTCTTTTCTTGTAATACTATCTTATAAAGTCATTTTTGGGTTTTGATAATCATCCTTAGTAATATAAGCGTACAATAAGGCAAACAAACTATACCACGGCAGAATATACAAACGATAAGTGTCTATAATAGAAAAAAACGACAGCTGCTGTCATGACATTTAGAGAAGGCATTTAGAGAAAAGCGTACTGCTTCTGTAAACTCATTGTTGAAATTATAAAACTAAATGACCTGTTATAGCTATACAGACCCAGACACACGTTCTACTTTCAAACAGAATTCTTAAATTGGCGTTGAATTCATTTTGTTAATATATTTAGTTTATTATACATATTCAATCATCACCATATACATGTAGTTAACTTGACATATTCTATTGTTATGATTGCTGAGGAATATCGACATTGACCAATTCAGCGGTTTATTACTTTCAGCCATGTGTGTAGCAAAATAGATTGTACACCATCGCAAAAAAAACTTTCGTACGTGAATTAATTGAAGAATAAGATACTTAACTATGGCTTAGTGATTTTTTATATGACAAACCTAATTATGAGGGTCTAAAAGTGTAGATTTGAAAAAAATAAACGATGTTTTGTCATATTTTTGTCATTTCTTAATGATGCGTTTTTTAAAGTTTTATATATATGTTTACAAGATTAATTGAGTATATATATAAATGTTTTCGTTGACGTGTCATTTCTTCCGCAAAGGAAAGCAACCAAGGTGGGGGTCGTAACTACAAAATATTATTACATCAGATTTAATGAAGTGAAAACAAATGTGATCACTAAAAAGTATTATATAATTTAAACGGTCGGACCTTTATAAAAACTCGCCGTTTATTGAAAGCTGAGTCCTGTCCTATTTGCAATTTAAGAATAATGTTGCGCTATAGTGCGCCATAGAAATTCTGGAAATCATATTTTATTAGCCTACTATGTCAATGAAATTTCACATGCTGTTCTATTTCTGCAGAGTGCACAACATAAAAGTATGGAATGTTATGGCACCGCCAGAAAGATAATATGACACACATAATATCATCCATGAACCGTGTGAATGGCGTTTGTTTTGTTTTGAAACATTATTTTATTCTGATTTAAATAAGCCCATTCATTTAATATGAAAGCATTAATATGTTGGCCATTTCAGCAATTTCAATTTTGTTTTACAGCTGTTATTGTTTCGACTATGTTTATTGTTCTAGACTAGGAACAATAAAAAACCCTCCTTACCTGATAACGTGTGATCTCTGATACTTGAAAATAATCCATTTCACTATTAGAGAGAATGTACTTGTAAAGTCCGTGACTACGTACAGGCGTGTCGTGTGAGAGTGTCAATCAGTTCAGACTATCATTCTGTATGACTTCTGAGAGACGCCTGGACCAGACAGGGGTGCCTTGTGAGAACTAAAGCCTCACAGTGTCCGATTGCTTGTTTGACAAAGTGTACGTGGCCGGCCCAACAACTGACGGAGTCCTAATCACTCATACGGATCGATTCCGGATCCCTTTGTGTTGTGTACACAGCTGCCAGCGCTAAGAGCTACGCACATTGGCCCAGCGCTGGCACTATACTGGGCCAGCGTCTTTGATGTTGGCCCGGTGTAGTGCCAGCGCTGGGCTTAAGCTCTGTATGTGTAGGTCTCTGTTTTACCACATAAGTTCAGGAGGGGGGGGGAGGCATTGCTTGGAAACCGTGTATGAAGTCACCATGCTCTAATCCGGTATTATTGAATGAAGGATCATCCAATGATTATGTCTTTGAACACAAGGCTACTCATAAACAGTTTTTGCCGATACAGTGTATACAGTGTGATTATATGGGTTGTATTATTAGGATTGCACCATCACAGCTCATTATAGGAGGGCTGTTACCTTGAATTAGCATTAATTTGATAGAAACAAAATCGAACCCCGATGAAAAAAGTCCTCAATACACATGTCATATATAAGTACTAGTATGGTAAAATCATAGGGGGGGGGGGGGGAGGGGGCTACCGTTTGTTAAAAAAGACACCTAATAAATAAATACAAGTATATCACTTTTGAAAACATGCAAAGTTATAATAATGTCATTATTTTTAGTTAGCATACAAGTACACTTTCGAAAACATATAAGGTTATAATAATGTCATTCTTTTTACAATAGAAAACTATATGGTATTTGGTTGAGCCTTTTTGACATAATACATCGACATATACATATATCTATCAATCAAATTATTACAATTAGCCTAAAATGCATTGGCTGGCGTCAGCTCGTGAAACGGTCGCGCAGCCGAAATACGCTAATATACTAGTATAGACGGAGTAGTTCCTTGTCTATTAAATACATGAGTATCGACATCAGAATCTCCGTCACTACATTCTTTGCTTTTTAGCTACAAGTATTTTGCCATATTACATTTAGCTAAACTGATTATAATAAAATAAATTCACATAAATTGATAAAATAATTTAAACTGAAGTACGTGAGTTTTATCCCATTATCATGTGTAGTCAGGTTTAGCAGTGTAAATGCTAGTTGGATTTTTTAGAAAAAATATAAGCAGTTTTCAATTTAAATTATTCTAAATTTTGCTAGTTGTTCATCTTGGCGTCCATCTAAAATGAAAACAAATTAGCTACGGATATATATGTGAAAATTTTAAAACTTTGGATTAATTTGAATCAATCTATTTCATGGGGTAAAAATAATTTTTTTTTACCTAACAAATTGTGTTTTTATTTTAGTGTTTTCATTTGTTAAAAATATTACTTCATGTCATGCTGTTTTTACGAGAAATTAGCGCAATATTTTTTTCACGTAAACTTTGAAAACAAATATTTTCTTATTCTTAAAAAAAAGAGAATTAACATGGATATATTCCCCCTCAAACTATTTATCTTTTTTTGCGCAAATATTTTTTGAAATTTTGAATCAATGTGTGGCTACGTTTGGGGATGGTTAGCTTCAGTCGCTCGCCGTCAAGCTCCGCTGGTAAAAGCTGTCGATCGTCTAACGCCAATAATAATTTATTACAAAAGATGTGGGGGCCTATATAATAGATATAATAGATATAATTATATATATATAATTAATTTTGTCAACGTGATGAAAATCTGACAACGTTGAGTCACTGTTGGCGTTCGTGAACGTTTCATAATATGCCCATGGATGGGGTCTCATATTTGACTCAGGGAAACGCCGGAAATAATATAGGCCCATGTCTGAAATGTCGTCAATGAGAATATATGTCCGAGTCCTAAATGGTGGAAGTAAACAAAACCATTATGACCTCTGTAATGCGGAGTTTACCAACGCTTGAAGAGTTTTTTTGTATAAATTAAACGCTCGTCAAAACAATCCAGCTTTACTATTGAATGTTATTTTCTGCTAGTGAATTTAGTTTCATGAGATCATGTTTTAATGTGATGCTTTTCACAGAGAAGGTTATTTTATATTTAGTTTTTAATTAATCCACACAAACAGCTGATCAGTGAGCTGCCCTTTGAGTACATGTATTATACGAGCATTAGTCAGACCAGATGATCTTATTATAAGATCTTAATAACCGGATTAGATGTCTGCCACATGCTCATATTCTCGTCATGCTAGATGTACCACACGGCTGCACTATGTAGAGTGTGTAGGTCAGAAAATGTTCAAATCTCTACCTACTGTACATAAATAGTCAATTTGTTTATCAAAAGATGAAACGTAGATCAAAATTTATATTTTTCAACGCGATGCTAGAACATGTCCATACAATAATCAAATAATCCAATGTGCCAATATCCGATTTAACATCAACCGGACCAGTTAAAATCCCATTTTAAAACATATACGTCGTATATAAAGTTTTTTAAAAGGCTTTTACCATATAAGATAATATTTCATCTTTTAATTTTCATGGCAAAATTAAACTTTCTTGTAATATAGTTATTGGACGTGCACGCACGGTCTGCCTAGAATGTTTAGAATATAACCTAATTTATCTAATTACCCAAAAGTTTCAGGGCGGTCCTGAAAAATAATAAATACCAGTGTTAGAATAATCATGCACCAGAACAAATTTGAAGGCAGAGCTTCAAAAGCGATTTGCGGAAAATATAACATTTAAAAAAAGCGTCATTTAAAGGATTTCTATAGCCAGTCAGTTTATGGCCAGTCGTTAAATATTACTATTTTTACCTACATGTAGAATTGTAGATAAGCTTATTTTTGTTGGTTACCAAGAAACCTAAGTTCAACGGATTTTGTTTACATATTATTATTTATCTATGATGTCTATATAGACATGGCCTAGCTATGTACAAGGCAAAACCGAACCAATCAGCCTGGGCTGTGAGAGTCACCTAGTGAACGAGACACATACCAAGTGTGCCGGCTCATTCACCAGATGTCAGGGCGGACTCCCGTAAACCATATTGTCACAACTGATAAAGAAAGACTGTGCATATTCATACATTATACGATAACGTATAAAGAACATTTCTCATATATCAGCTGTGTTGTTTTATAACCCTTTTTATTTTTTATTTCTAAAAGGCTGTATTCAGGCTAAATTGTTTTTCTTATCCTAACTTTTTCGTATCTTAATTTTGAACATATTACCAAGATATTTACAGAATACATTCCGTTGCCTGAATCGCTCTCAAGTATTAATTCCAACAGATGATCCGTTTCTCAGCAGCGGTCTTCAAAATGGCCACCACCCGCAATAATATATTTAATGTTACACAGTTTGTTGTTTTGATCGAGCACTTGGTAACCGCTACATGTAATATCTAAAATATTGTGACCCATCTGGACAAATTTAAAATGACATTTAAATCGAAGATGACCGCCGTTTTTTATTCATAGCTACTATTTATTATTCTGCTTAACATGCTAACGATGATGTAGAATAAAATAGTATGCTTTTAAAAATAATATATATATATATATTTATAAACGTTACTGGTACATGAATTGTTTTAGCAAAAAAAAAATACAAATGTCACCACAAATACCAAAAAACACCGCCAGCATAAGCATCTGTACCAACGATAATTATAAATTGTAGTCATTATATGTGTATATGCTATGAGATGTAGCCATTTCGCTTTCTAGTTGACCTTTAAAGATTTCATCGACTGATTTAGACTACTGGTTGGTCACAATAAAATATAGTTAAATATAATAATTTAAAATAACTGGTATAATATTAGTTATTATACACAAAATATTAAACATCAAGCGTAAATAAAGCATAGGCTCAAAGTGTCGTCGTGTTTATTATTGGCACTTCTATTATAAATATTGGGTCAGTTATTTGTACTCTTATTAGGCATTAGAAATATTTTTGTACAAACCATGGGGACCAAGGGGATTTATCAATTTGAAAAATGGGACCGTCTTTATACGTCAGAATCTGACGTATAAAGACGGTCTTAATCTACAGACGTCAGATTCTGACGTATAAACACGGTCTTAATCTGACGTCAACAGACGTCAGATTCTGATGTGTAGAGACGGTTTTAGCGCTGAAAGGGTCAATAGCTCTAATTTATAGAAAGCAAAATAATCTAAAATGACAGCATGCATGAAATGCCTCGAGGTGACGCTTGATATGGAACCAGAAAAACCACTGTCACTGAATCACGGGATACTGTGTGATTGTCGACAAATATCGCGTGACTACCTTGATTGGCAAATAACATTTTAGCAATCCACTCAACGAGAAGTGAATTGTCTTCGGAATGGGTTGATATTATCGTTTGTCTCGCGATTCACTTTACAGGAGAGATGAAGTCGCGTGCTGTGTTAATGTTACCTTTCATTAAATGAAGAGTAAAATGACACGTATAGTACGCGACCACAACGAAATGTCGGTCTGGGAACAGAAAAGCCAAGTAGTCCAGTTGCCAGCACCATCATTCATGTAGTGGACCGAGATTTTCTTTTAAGTCCAAGGTTTTTTATTGATTTGTGTGCATATGCATATTTCAAGCATTTTCAGCTATGACCTAACAATTTTATAATATAACTTTTTAACAAATTGGCTTAGAAACTGTTTGAAACTGTTTGAGTGCATGAGCCCAAAGGACGATACAGTCTCATGACCCTCTGGAAAATACAACTAGGTCGGACTGATATGTCACTTTAGATTTTATTGATCAATATTGCTTTAGATGTGCCTTAACATAAATTCCAAGAATTTACCCTTTTTTGTTCTTTTTTACATTTTAAATTTTTTTACATTCTCGGTTTCTTAAAGGCAGCAAACATAAAAAACTGGCATCCTTTTTTCTTAACCAATGATGTTTCTAGATGTGTTTAAATGTAATTGCTAATAATCTACCAGAAAAAATATGACATATCTAGAAAATGACTATACGTCTATGCTGCCAACAGTGGGCGGGGCCCTAGGGTAGTGGTTAGCACCGCTGCCTTTCACGCCAGAGTTCAGGGTTCGGTTCCCGGTCTCGGCGGTTTGAAAGAAACAAACAATGTTTCTTCCCCATCCACGTGTGAAAGTCATTATTGTGGGGAGCCTCCGTGACCGAGAGGTAGCGTGCTCGGCCTCAGACCGCCAGGGCTCGAATTTCGAATCCTGTGTCTGGAGGACAGTGTCATCTCAATCATCTCATCATCCTCAGTAGGTTCTCCTGGCCCAGTTTAGCCTATATGTGCACAAAGGTGGCCTAAAGCCCGATTCATTTCATTTCATTTGCTGCCAACAGTATTATCATCTGCGTAATTAACCACCACCGGCTTTTGATCAAGTAAAGCATCTCACTAATAAAAAGGATGTGGGTCCTAGAATGGAGCCATGAGGCACACATCGGCTCATTCGCTTTAGACATTTAAACTCGCTGTTACTGTTTGAGTGCATGAGCCCAAGGGACGATACAGGCTCATGACCCTCTGGAAAATACAACTAGGTCGGACTGATATGCGAGACTATACAATTTTAGATATGGTATTGTCTCATCAGCTTATTATAGCATACCGAGGTTTGTATTGTACCAGATACAATTTTTTCTACCTGGCTGATGCAGCTATGAGATTTAGAGAATATATTATGTGTACACCAGAATGATGAGGATCCATATAGCACCGTGTGTGTTTTTGTCATTATTATTTATCTACCTCCTACTCCCATATTAGAGTTTTTAAGGCCAAGTCGATCAGGTGTGCATCTTGTGTGTACATGTATACACACACCCATACAACCGCACCTCTTTCATTTACCTATCCCTAAGTTTGTGTCACTTTGTTTTAGGGCCTGGTTTCTGGTAGAATGAGCAACGTTTATTTTTGGTACCCAAATATAATCTAATAAATGAGATAAGCTACATCATTATTAGAATGCATAGCAGAATTATTATAATAATAGTGAATAGATAAAAAACTGCAGCCATCTTGGATTAGAAAATCAAATGTAGGTCAAATTATGTAAAATACATCAGAAATAAATTTCTCAACTCATAACTATGCAGAAACCATAAATTGTTTATAATTGTGCGTCAAATTTTGGTTTTCTATTCACATTTGAAGGTGAAGAAAACAAAATAGGGAATGACATCTGGCAGAAATGTTGAAATGTTCTAAGTGGTTATTAAGCAGCACGTTATCTGCACCAATGTAAATTTGTCCGTTCAATGCATTTCCGTGTAGGTGGTGATAAGTCGAGATTGATTATTAGATGAGCACATTCCACCTGATGATGTCACTGACAGTATGTGTCCCAGTGGCGTAATAGCAATAATTCATATATCATAGTACACGATTTGTATAAAAAGTTCGTCATTTTAGGATGTTTCCTTTTTTGACACATCCAAAGTACCATTATGCCGCATGCCCCTCATAAGTCCACAGAGACATGTAACTCACCAGCAAATTGTGACAAATCGTAATTTAGATCGTAGTCTCGGAGCGTTAATTAGCAAACCTGGTTATCGACGCAGGTCATATCTGGGTCAGATGCTTTCCTAGTGCCAGAAGGCGACAGGTGCTGCAGCCTCCTCTTTAACCGATAAAGCTGCCGCAGCTCATGGCTCTACTTCTATGGAATCACTTGATCCGCTTTTTACGTCACACCCGGCTACTTGAATAAGGCCGCCATCCATCAGAATGGCTCATGTAGCACCTGCCATGTGCCTGTGTGACCATTGCCCAGCCACTGGCTGGCTCGCCTGCAGCCTGTAGCAGTCTGGTCATACCCCGAAGGCACACCAAGCCCACTGTCACCCAATGCTGGATCACCCAATGCTGGTACAATGTTGGGTCAGCGTTGTAGACGCTGGACCAACATTGAACCGCATTGGGTGAATGCCTCGGGTATGCTGGGTCTAAGGGGACCACCCTTCAATCTCCGGTGGGGGGGGGGGGCGTTTTGAAATAAATAATTTGGGGCGTACTCTGCGTGAAATAAATAATTTACTTTAATAACTGTTCTATATAAACATGTAATTAAAGCAAAATTTTCAGCGGGCCGTCGAGCCGGGTTGAAATAAATAATTTGCCGCGACAAAAAAACACCCATCTCCACCCCCCCCAGGAGATTGAATGGTGGCCCCCCAACCCCGACAGAGTGATACAGGTCGCCGTCAGCTCTCATCAACATCACATTGTCAGAGGCAGCTGCAGGTTACGAACTTGACCTCACACGACGCCCGGCATTCTATATGACGTAGTAGCTGGGCTGTGAGGGGTTCGGAGAATTTCCTCTCGACTTCCGGTTGTTGAGGACCATCCCTCTCATCACCCGGAAGTGGAGAGTGGATTCAACAGACGAATATGGCAGTTGGAAATTGAAAACATATATTATCAGTTATTTTTAGTGCGATTCAGACACAAGCTGACTGAAGCAATCAATGACGTGAGCGCACATTGAAGTGAGCAAGCCTTGTTGTGTACCAATTTGTAATAAAGTTCAAATTTCTAATCAATTATTACAAATTGGACGCAATTGCATTACATATGCGTTCCACTTGTAATAATGTATTACAAATTGGTGAAATATAAATTGGTGAAATAGAAATATAAAAAAAGCCTACGTGGAACGTTTCCTGGAATAATGTAAAATGTTGTTTGGTCTGGGAACACCTTTGTATGGCCTCTGCAAAAGCGGTAACAGCCACTGTAAATTAAGCAAAGTGGCCTGGATTCGGTTTCGTCATGTCGTATTAGGCTCCTAGGCAGCTGAGTTATTGTCATGTGCAGTACCAGCGACACCAGGAGGGGCGCTGTAGGTCTTGTACGTGCCGCAGTCGTCGCCACCGGTAGATAACTAGCGGGTCTCAGATAAGTCTGCGTCACATGGCCAGCCAATCACTTGTCTCACTCTACTGATGCTGTTGCTGACGCTGGTGGTATGCTAGTGGAAGGTATGATGCCTAAAGCAAGACCAGCCATGTCCTGCTGCTCATTGCTTTTTGCAGGTGGACGCAGAAGCATTGGTTTTCCCAATAAGTGATAAGAAGTATCGGCGATTGAATATTGAAGATTAGTTTTCATGCGAAAGTAATCAAAACATTTGTGGAGATGTGGAGACTCGTGAAACATTATTAATCAACCACAATCAAACCAGTAATGAAGTAAGCAGATGCGAGAACAATCACTATAATTATTGCTCTTCTCAAGCAGTTTAGTCCAGTTGTATGGTTGGAGTTTTACGTTATGTATTAGTAGAATTTGAAGATTAAATATGCTGGGTCTACGGGATAACATATCCGTGGCAGGTACCACAGATTCGTTATTAATGGTGGTACCGTACATATCACTAAGTGGAAGGATTCTGGACATAAACAGCACGGCTGTCCCCATGGACAATTGGACCATGGCGTCCAACAGCACCTCGGATTTGGATAGAATTGCCCTGGACGCGAAGTGTTCGATGTATGACTTTATGTTGGAGGCCGTATTGATGGGCATACTCTGTCTGTTCGGGTTTGCCGGTAACATTCTCTCCATGTTGTGTTTGGCCAGGGATCGGTCCAAGACCGCTACGCCTTTCCTCTTGATCTCACTTGAAGTGGCAGATACATTGTTCTTGGTGACAGTACTGGTGCTACGTGTGTTAACATCTGTGCATACTTTCACGGGAGGCCTTCATTCTCTCATGACAGTGTTCCCATACGTGGGTAAGTACGTTTGGCCTATTGCCCTCATGGCTATGACTGGTACCATCTACATGACTGTACTGGTCACCTTGAACCGTTACATCAGTGTATGCCGCCCTTATGAAGCCTCCGATTTGTGCTCTGTGCAGCAGAGCACTAAACACGTGGCTGCTGTCATCATATTCAGCATACTCTACAATGTACCTAGATTCTTTGAGTACCAAGTGGTAAAAGTGCCGGCCCCACGTGGATGGACATCTCAACTGTCGGCTCTTGGAGCGAATAGGATCTACCAGATATTGTATGGAAATGTGATGTACTCTGTAGTGATGTTCTTGGTGCCTCTGGTGACGCTAATTATTCTGAACTATAAGCTCATACAGGCACTTGGACGAGCACGCAGTAAGCGGGCCCATCTACTGCGTAAAGACGTGAACAGTTCCAAGAGTGAAGATGACATCACACTGATGTTGATTGTGGTGGTGTTGGTATTCGTGGTGTGTCAAGCTCCTGCTCTGGTCACACAACTGTTACTCAGTCTGCTCTCATCAGATAACATGTCATGTCCTGCAGCCTTCTTCTTCTATGAACGTATAAGTGACCTGATGGTGGTGGCTAATTCTGCCTTGAACTTTATAATCTATTGTTTTTGTAGCCGTCGGTTCAGACAGATACTCATGTGGCTTATATGTGGACAGAAAGCGCAGAAGGTTGGGGGTGATTGTCAAACCAGTCGCGCTGCCAATACTGGTCAGAGTGTGTACCAGAGAGAATGTGCCCCCAACACCTGTAATTCCAACCTGTAATAACAACATAACCACCAACTTAGAAGATGTGATGTGACTCGCACTATGTTAGTAACAACATTATATCATTATATATATAAAAAATAATTCATCTTTGAATAGATATGATTCTCTGTTTCCGACTTATGTTCGAGAACAGATAATTATATTCCCTATATTAGTGAAGAAAACTCCACACACATTACTGACGCCAGAATAGCTCATTGACATCATTGACTTTTAACCTGGAAGCATACCCGGCTCGAGACCCGCTGCGATCGTTATTTTTCTTTAGACCCCATAGTGACCCTAGCTTTTTAAATGTCTGGGATCCAATAACAGAAAAAATAACAGAATAACACCATCTTAAAAATAAATATAGCATAATATACAATTTAAAAATAATAATGATAAAAATAGCAATATGAAAGTTGATTGTAATTGGCCCATGATGCATTGTACCGTTAACTGCTCATTGTTTGAACAGTTCGAGCAAAAGTGTTCTCATTGAAACAGCATTCTCAAAAATCCATGTATCTATTGGTCTATTTTACGCATGAAATATGGAGAAATCACGGGTTCACAGCTATTCTAACCCGCGATTTAATTTTTTTAATGATGAAAGAGAATGGCAACTCGTGACGATGCGTACAGTTATAAACACACCGTCAGGGGATGTTATTTGTGCATATCCATGCACAGGGATTGGAGGTCTGTCTAAATTATTATTGGTAGCGTAATCATACTAAATTGTCTGTGAAAGTGTCTATTTAATTATAAATGAGACCATTTTTTACATAAATAGTCAATATTATACCTAATGCATGTCTCTAGTTTTTACTATAAGCTAGGTATTATTTGATTATCATGAATAATGGCTGTACAATATTATTGACGTCATTAACGTTCCTATTTTATTAGTGATGATAGACAAGCTTCAACCAATTCTAACGAGCTGCATATGTCCACTGCTTTCTATCCGGGTTTATTGTTGTTTTGCTTATATATTACCAGGAACGTTAGCGTGGTATACATACTAGTTAGGCCGACTAGATAATTACGTCCTATATTTAAGCAATTTCATAATACCTTACACAACTATACTCATATAACATATATTTACTCATTAGTACCAGTTAGAATGTTTTTTTTATTACTATTTCACGTTTCATTTTTTGAAGTTTATGGGACGTAATGCGTTTCGTGTGATTTCCAAATCGATTTCATCTCATGTTTATCATTTAATTTTTATCTCTAGTTTTAAAAGATTATGTCGGAAAACAGTGTAACATACAGCTTCCACACGACAATATCAATGTAACAAAATCCTATTGTTGTGGCCATACTGGTAGTAAATAAATTCGTCTAAACGTGAGATTGAAAAGGTATAACTCAACCAAATCTCTATTACCGACGAAACATTTAATCAATTGTCTTGTTTTTATCAGGACAACTATTTTGTAAAAGTCCGTTAGAACAGTTATCATATTTTCCTAAATGTTTGGCATCTAAGACAATACTGGTTCGAGTCTGGATTACACCCGCCACGAAGTGACATACCAGGGGAGCTGCCTTTGGTAAGACTATACTAAATCAGCGCGCGGCAATCAGCCGACATCGCGTGACCCGAATAAATACACCAATGTCATCAGACTTAACTTCTGACGGCGTGCAGTTTTTTTACTTCGTTGAACGGATTTGATTGATTTCCCAGTAGTCTTAGAATGTTGCAGAAATCAACATCAGTATTGCGACGCTGTAGCTTTGATTAGTGATAATAGAAACGTAGAAAAACGTGAGTAGAACCCCACACCTTACTATTAAGGATATCATTTCCCAACAACATGCCGGATACGGATACATATAGTCTGTCATTTTGTTCTTTGAATTTTTGTAGTCCTTTTTTAATTTTTTTTTCAATTAACTTATTATTGTTTAATTATATTGTTACTTAGATTAACGGTTAATAACAGATCAATGTTTAATTTATGGGTAATTGTTGAAGGTTCCATAATCACTGATGTTTACTTAAGGCGGTTAAATAACTCACAAATGAAGTGCTACTTGAAATCCTTATTCAAATAGTTTATGAAGAGCGAGCCATAAACTAATTGCGTTGAGCGATTTCAAATACAATGTTGAATAATTATATTATTTGGTGAATGATAACAGACGCAATTCAAACTAAACAAAATATCTGATATTGATAAGGTCAGGATGCATTCGATTCTCATCAGCCAAAACATGCACGATACATACTTATTATTATCCAAACAAAGCTGATAATATAATATATTTATAGTTGGCTGTAAGTATTATAATAGGGCCTACACTGTAAGTAGAAGTTACCATGCTTGAGGTCAATGGTGTCACATCTACACACAGGTTTAATGATTATATGTATTTAAAAAAAAAATCATTGTATTAATAGTTTTACAATTTTTTTTGTACATTGAATACACAATTGTTTGATGTTGGGGCAAGCTAATATTGTATAATTTGAATATAGTTATATTTGAACTCTTCAATGTAAATAGTTTCTACCCAGCAGTTGTTTGGTTCTAACAATTCACAACTGAGTGTACATCAAATTTACTCGGCGAGAAAAGTAGCAGCAAATGCGAACTTTTGATTTTTCGCTCCAACATCGACCAAGTATGGTATTCTACTCCCTAATTTATATCACAACCGACCGGTGAGATCAGCCTGTTTTTCTGTACGCATGTATTATCTTAAATCGTGATATTAACTTATGTGCATAGTTTTGACGTGTACAGGAGGATCATTACCCGCCTATAGTAATTATATTCAGTGTTTCAGTCTACTCGCCGTATACTTCTATATGTTATCTACATGGGTGTGTGTTGTATACAGCTATGGATATATTACAAAAAATGTTATGTATTAAGTGTCTATATAATAAATTCTGCCTGAGTTTAGTTATGTATTTTTATCAGTAATCCCCGATAATATCGGGATGAATATAGTGTTTGGCACTGTTCCATAAAAGAACGTTTTCCCAAATGACCGTCAACAAGCTTGTGAACTCTGTGTAATTCATGTATTGGATCGCGTTTTAATATATTTTGACAACAATGACTTGTCTCTCAATGTTTCATAGAGGCATTTAAAAATACTTGATCCAAATGGTAGCATTTCATGCTTATTAAAAAAATTTTTTTTTTTTTGCGGGGGGGAGGGGGCAAACAGTTAAAAATACGTGAAGTTGTTAAAAGTGATATTCAGGTTTTAAAAAAAAAATTATTGGGAGGGACATTTTATCGAGTAGGCTCACACGAACGCCGGTCAAGCGTCGTGCAGGGGCGCATTTAATAAGGCCGGACCAAGCCCACCACGGATTACCGTTTAATATGGAGACGACACGTATATAGGAGACACGCAGAGGACATTCATTATTATATTGCGCATTCAACGCGTAATCGACACGGACTGAGTATCCCAAATATCTGTGATCTTGGTTACTATTTCCTGGTATTATTACTAATTCCACATAAGTAACCTGTTATTACTTCATATAGTTTAAAATTAAAATATGTAACCAGTTACTATTATTTATAGTTCAACATTCGAATAAGTAATCAGTTCTTTACCTAGTTTAAAATCCGAATAAGTTACCAGTTACTAGGCTCTAGCTCAGCATTCGAATAAGTAGCCAGTTACTAGTTACTAGTTCCAAGTTCAACTCAACTTTAAAATAAGTACCTGGCTATATTAGCTCACATTTAAAATCAAAGGCCGTACATCAACAAATCTCAAAATGTGTTGTATATAATACCCCAGTCACATATACAAGACGCACAGCCCATGCATTGTTAATGATCAGATCAATGCGTTTTTGTTCGTCACAAGTTGAGATGAGAACGAATGCTCAGCATGGTTTACATAATTATATATATATATGTTTATTGATTTTAGTGACATACACAGTAAAGTGCCCAGCCAAAAATGGCGTACAAATCACTCTAAATATAACAATATATGTGCGGGTGTTGGTGACAGTGCGGCCCGACAAACAGGAGGCGTCCGGCCGATGCCGGCCCAGTTCTGGCCCACCGTCTACGCCTACGCGCGTATTCGTAATTTGCAAAACACGCGAACGCGAGCGCGATTATGCAGTGGCGCGACGACAGACGACAGGCGGAACGAGCGACAAAAATGTAACAGTTTTGAAAATTCTCGCGCTGCCCATCGCGCTCGCGTAGCCTACACCTTCGCGCTGGTATGTTTTGACAATGATCAAATGGTGGGTTTGATAACCAACGCGAACGCGCGCAATTTCGCGTTGGTGTGTTTTGTACTTTACGCATATAATTTATTCTCGCAGGACATGCGTTCCAAAAACAGGTGTATACAAGGGTATTTCTCATTTGCAAGTGAACGGTCAGGCGTAGAAAATTGTATAAATTGGTCAATTTTAGCTCAAATCTAATTGCGAAATGTTACCTTTTCAACTAGTTTGGTGGTCAGTGAATTCATCTAAACCAATCCACTTCCAAACAATTTTGTGGAAGATTTAACCCAAAAAGTCACCGTCTCTAATATTATTATGCGGACAAAGTTATTATAAATAATAATTATTTTATTTATTAACAGTTTTCTCATGATGAATTTATCACATGCAGTACGCTTATTAGTCAATAATTTGTGTTTTTAGTTATCCATAATGGAATCCAAGAGTCATCAATAAAATTATAATTATTATAGCGCTATACCTATAATCTAAAATGACTACAGTCTCTATGAAGACTCAACAACAATGTAGGCCTATATTTTATATATTAGCCGATAGTCCGTGGGCGTGAATAAAAATAACTCGAGATAAAGTACATCATCAAAAAATTATTTTTATATTTTTTATCATATCAGTCAGTGATTGGAACGGTTTGCTAGTAAGCCTGTAATGTATTTGTATAAAAATACTAGCTTGAAAGTCCATTGCAATCGCCCAACTAACACTTGCTGGTAGTCCAACGCTGACCTAATGTTGGCCAGGTATCTCCAGGTAACCAACGTTTAAGCAAAGGCCCGTTACGACGGTTAGCACGTGTCGTGTATAGTTATTTCCGTAATTGGTATTACGGTACGTAAGGGTGACGTGGGCTATGCGTAGTTTGACGACTGAAAAAGTTATTCAGCCGTGAAAGGTAAAACACTACAAGCGCCATTGAAAGGTGGCATTCCACAACCCAGTGACTATATCGTTAGGCCTATATGCGGCATGTTTTTGTTTAATATTGAGAATTGTAGACTTCACGAAAAGTCCCAAAATAAAAAAATCACGCATATTTAAAACCCGAAAATTACCATATATATATTCATTAATGGTTAATGGTAGGAAGTTGGAGCCCTGTCAGATTTTTTTCTGGATCCGCCCCTGATTTCGATATGTAACCGACTACGTATTAAGCTTATTGGTATGAGTAAGTGTCACAATTTTCATTTTGAAAACAATAATGCATATAAGTTTCAATCTATTGGCTTTACATATCAACCGATCAATGTATTATAAGTCCGGATTATTTACCTATACGACGATTTCATTCCCACGGTAACCCAATGAGGTTACTAGGATGCTTCAGAAGCGGTGCAATGTATACACGGATATACCTAACCGGAGGCTTCACGGATAATCCAGGTCTTAACAAAGAAGCAGCAAGAGAGCGTTCAGCCGTGTTGCTACCGGGAGGATTTTTTTTTCAAATGTGGACGTTTAATTTATTGTCGGCAGCTCACGGAGATCCAGGAAGATCACGGTAGCTGCGATAAAGCCCGGCCATAACACGATACAGCTCGAAGCCTACAAGATACAGCTCGAAGCCCCCGGATATGCCATCCGGGGGCTTCGAACTGTATATTGTAGGCTTCGAAATGTATCGTGTCGAGCTGTATCGAACTCTAGCAGAGTCCAATACGGCAAAGTGGGAAAGAGGCATAACCAAAATGATCGACATGCGACCCAATCGTGATGTGATACGTGACACGCGTTCGTCATCCGTGTATTTCAGCGTAGGCCTACCTCCGTTGCATGCAACATACGTTGGGAATACTTTTAATTTATCCCCGGGGGTACCTTCGAACTAGAAGTAGCACAGTTTCCATTCTGCCCCATCCCCATTTTCATAGCATACGCACCAAATCTAATTATTACTGACACTTAAATCCTAGATTAGTAGGACTGGATTCTATTAAAAAATATTTCAGTCAAATAATTATTTTTACGAAGTGCAATCATATTATTTTCAATATCCAGTCACATAATTATTAAAGACAGTTAGTCTTCCAAAACTATTTTTTATAATAAACAACGACAATACATTCTTTTGTCTAATCAATTATATAACGTGCATTTTTTTCTCCAGGCAGCAACACGGCTGAGCGCTCCCGTGTTGATTCCGTGTTAAGACTTGATTGTCCGTAATTGTAGGTAAGAGCACGAACTTAAATGTTATACAATAGCATAGCACATACAATGCACTGTATGTATGTAATTTTGCAAATATATGCAGCGACTCTATTGTAATACCACCACCAATAATAACGCATAGATTTAAACTATTCAGCATCGCAAAGTTATCGACATAATACCTGGCGATTCATGGCAACAATGTAGCGATAAGGGAAGGAAGCGTTTGACGACGAAACGTCACTGTGGGGTCACAGTATACATGGATAATGTAGTGGAACAGTGATCATTATGCAGAGTCTGCAGAGCAAAGTCTTTATATGAAATCTCGTCAAATCATAGGCCTCCCTATAGTAGCCAACAAGCGCGAAACTTTGGCCCTGTGTTGGATCTTTGTTGGATAATTGCATGGCGCCATCATCTCATGTTACTGGAGTCTTACACCACATCTGTCATTTTGCGTCATTGCTGTCTGGGAAGGGATGATAGAGCGATGTCATGTAGCGGCCCCCTTTGACATCTATTTGTGAATGTCAACGTCTTTTTTATCATGTATGACATGTATGTCATAGGTACACATTGACACTGGTAATCCAGGCGATGACAAGAAACAAAGAGGTCATTATATCTGAGTAATAGAGGGATATATAATTTAAGAGACTGAAACAACGGCGAAATAATGAAAATAAATGTCACACAGAACAATAACTTTCAGGTATTACGTATATCCTATACGTTGCTGTCTGCAGCATTCAAAAAAACATGAGACATGCCAGCAAGCACAAAACATTTGTATGACATTTGTACAACGTCGGCCCAAAGTCTTCGACGTTGGGCCGACGTTGTACAAATGTTATACAAATGTTTTGTGTTTACTGGGATGTAATCTCAAAACAATGTATGTTAATAAGACCTGTGATCTTTCAGATATATAGGCCTATTGCTCTTGTAAGTATCTGAGTATAAGACATCCCAGACCTTCAACCATGCAGTTAACCTTTAAAGGGTGTTATCATGGTATAGAAGACGTCGCGATAGTATGCCAGGCCCACGGGTCTAATCTTGTTTACCAATTTGTGCTCCATCGCTTAATCCAGGAGCAAATGCGGATAAATGGATTATATAATCCCAATCCAGTAAATAGGAAACATTGGACCAACGTATTAATGGTAGGCAGACACAAACGTGGTTAATAGAAGATGCTTCCCTTCCTTATCCAACTAATACGTAAAGGCAGAATCTATTTTTGGCGTTCAATAATTTATCACAACAACGGAGAATAGTTTGACTGATGACATTACGGGGCGGGGGCCCTAGGGTAGTGGTTAGCACCGCTGCTTTTCACGCCAGAGTCCGGGGTTCGGTTCCCGGTCTCGGCGGTTTGAAAGAAACAAAATTGTTTCTTCCCCATCCACGTGTGAAAGTTAGTATTGTGGGGAGCCTCCGTGACCGAGAGGTAGCGTGCTCGGCCTCAGACCGCCAGGGCTCGAATTTCGAATCCTGTGTCTGGAGGACAGTGTCATCTCAATCATCTCACCATCCTCAGGAGGTTCTCTTGGCCCAGTTTAGCCTATATGTGCACAAAGGTGGCCTAAAGCCCGATTCATTTCATTTCATTGATGACATTGCGAGAAAATGATGGTCATAACTTCTATATAACAACATTATTAATGTTATGATGTGTTTTTATTCAATATTTAATTACGAAAAGAAACAAAACCAAACTAATTAATAAAAAAACGATATGTGTATACCAACAGTGTTTCATGCCAGCCATGTTATAATGTTGGGAAAAGTTTCTCGTCAATTATGGAGATTGCGTGAGTTTTGTTCTAGAGCTACTACTATATAGACTTTGACAGCTTGTCCAATGTGAACCACCAGAGGAGACATGATTTACTACATCATATATAAATCATCTTCCAGCAAACACGAGGCGTTGTACCAATGGTGGCCTAACGTTGGTCCATCGTCTGCGACGCTGGGTCAACTTCGGTTTCTTGTTGTAGATGTGTTGTCTGTTGGGCTTCTCCGTCTGTTATACGCACTTTTGTCGCCGCTTGGCTAGTTTTTATGCAGCACTCCATCTTTAAGATTACCAGATATGTCTTTCAGCAGTGAATAAAGCCTGGCTCTTAGCTTTGTGCTCCTGATAACCATTTATCATTTTATAGGGCACTTCTCAGGTAAAATCCCTTTTGTGATTAAGAGCAGGGCAGCACGTTTTCTCCATTCTAAACAGAAATGTCACATTCTTAAGCAGTAGGCCTACTCAGTAGCCGTCGTAAGATGTTGAGACAATAATCAGATGACACTATACCGTATCCCCGGGCAAAAACGTACATGTACGTATAAGTGAAAATCGACTGTTTTAGGCATGGCTTCAAAAATATTCTTGTTCATTTATAAGTGCATGCACTTATATTCGAATACTACGTGCATGCATTTATATTTGATATTTACAACGCGCACCACTGTGTAACGCTATGCTCAGGCATGTACCGCAAGTGAGAATAATATTGATATGTATGGAGTTATAGAAACCCTTACCATCGTTAGTATATGTCCACAAGATTTAAATAAATAATGATGTTGATCGTAAACAAAAACTACATTATTGTTTTCATATATTAATGGGTAGATATTAGGAGAGGATTGCTCCTTATTACAGATTTGCTCAGGCACTTCAAGCCATGAAAGCGATGGTGCAAAAGTGGACAAATGAGGTGTGATATATGACAGCTCAGGTAGTGTCAACACCTATTGCATGGAGTCACTCACGTGACATAACTTCAAAGTAACAGTCCGTGATTACTAATGTTGGTTTAGTTGATTTTTGGTTGAACTCAATCCAATAATTACGAATTTAAAGAACTTAAGAAATTTAAAATGCATTTTTATGTTCGAATATAAGTGCATGCACTTTTTTTCGAAAACTAAGTGCCTCTTCAAATATAAGTGCATGCATTGCGCGGGGATACGGTATATCGCCCAGGGCATAGTTATCAGTGCGCATGCTAACAAGGTCAATGTACTAAAATTGCATTATTTTAAAGGTCAGGTCAACCCGAAAACAAACACCATACAACTTCAATCCTAGAATTTTCAATATTCTTGTAAGGTAAATCAATTTTTTTCCGAACGTTCACGTTTATAACGAGGACTTTATTATTTAAAAATACATTTTTCTAGCATAATAATCAAATGCAATTTGTGACGTGGCCAAGATTTAGCATTTACCATAAACAAATATCGGAGAAATTTTAGGTCATGGATATTTCGTGTCAAATCAAAGTAACATTATATTTCCCTTGTGGTCTTATTTTAGTGTCCACTTAAAGATTAGAGTATTTAGTATTATTTGTCAAAAATATATGATTTTCTCACTGGATGTTTTAATGTTATGTACAAATATAACATGTAATACCCCAATACTGCTGTGGTGCTTGTATGACCACGACCACTTCTGGTAGTTACTGGTAACACATAGGGTGACTTCCATGTGACTACCAAGGTGAATTCTGCTTCGTCAGAACAACATTCCTTTCAAATTCGGTTCAGGGGTCATATGGGAGCCCTGATGCTGAAAGGTTATGTCCTGTGAAGCTCGATATAATAGCTCATAAAAATAATATTTTCACAGGGAAAATTATGTACTGTATGTCTATAGTCATCTAGTCTTAAAGTAGATGTAAAAATATGGTCATATCCATATCAAATTGTATTCAATTCACAGTTCATTTGACTTGAAAATTTAAATACATCATGTAATGGTTTTGAGAGTTCTAGGTACCTTGAAATGAAATGAATCGGGCTTTAGGCCACCTTTGTGCACATATAGGCTAAACTGGGCCAGGAGAACCTCCTGAGGATGGTGAGATGCTTGAGATGACACTGTCCTCCAGACACAGGATTCGAAATTCGATCCCTGGCGGTCTGAGGCCGAGCCCGCTACCTCTCGGTCATGGAGGCTCCCCACAATACTGACTTTCACACGTGGATGGGGAAGGAACATTTTTGTTGTTTCAAACCGCCGAGACCGGGAACCGAACCCCGAACTCTGGCGTGAAAGGCAGCGGTGCTAACCACTACCCTAGGGCCCCCGCCCTTTAGGTACCTTGAACCCTGACGTCACCCATGATTCAATTTGCCGTACCTAACTGTATAAGCTGGTCTATTCCAAACACAGGATTCAAGCCTCAGGTCGCAATGACCACACGGTGGAGCGAGCTTCACACTCAAGCGTGACAGATAGCAGCGTTCATTACATCGTGTCATCATGATACGCGCAGGTCACCTCATCTTCTAGACTTACTTTGCTTTTTTTGTAATACACGTTACGTATTTTGTTTAAATATAAGATATAATATGATTGTCAAGTAAGCTGCAACTCTAGGGCCTGAGGTATTTGTCACTATACCCGCCGTCAGATTAACTTGTATCGCATGTTTTTCGTCAATTTCTCAGTCAATTCTCAACCGTTTTTCATACAATTTTGCAAGGACTATTGTGAAGTCACGCGACGACTAGAGTCAAATTTTTATCGGAAAATATTTTATAACTTAAAAGTTAGACAATATGGCATTTAATGCAATTTAGGGCTAAAAACAAACTTTAATTTAACCAGTTTAGTGGGTTTATAGAGGGACGTCGTAATTACAAATGTACTACATGTCTGATGGTCTACCTTTTGAACTATATAATATTTTTTAATGAAAATTTCACGGTAGTCGCCGTGTGACCCGAAAATAGTCCTTGCAAAATCATCAAAATCCGTTGAGAATTGACTGAGAAATCGGCGAAAAACATGCGATACAAGTTAATCTGACGGCGGGTATAAACTTTTTTACATAACCTAATGTCTGTGTTGTGTTATATGATGAGGCCTATAAATTATTTCTCCTATTTGTATTCTATCATCAATATATCAATATTAAAGTTTTAATTCAAGTATTCAAGTATTTGCACATTTTAGCGGTATTAGGGTTAACCCTTTAACCACCGGTGTCGCATATATTCGGGTTTTCATTTTTTATTAGCACAGTAAGTACCACCTTTTAAACATGTTAAAGATAAAATGTGACATCAATCAGCAAGATTTGAAAACAGTTGACCTCCATTTTGTCAAATCTGAATAATTTTCACTCACTTGAAGTTGTGGATCGCGTCAGCGAGACACAACTTCAAGTGGGTGAAAATTCAGATTGAATAATTTGACGGTTAAAGGGTTAAAGGGGGATACAGCCAGACCTTCATTATCAAGATGACAACGTCTTGGTAAATGCCTAAATAATATTATTATGCTGATTCCCTAATAAAATCTATACAATTGTGTAATGCATCCTATTAAGTTGAACCACACAACCTGATTATGCCAAATGACTCAAATCGTTGAGCCATCGCATTCATTGATCTGACTAATGAGACATATACGCAGTTATAAATTTGATCTGTTAGCTGGGTGATGCTCAGAGTGAGCTGCCAACATTCAGCATTTTGATATCGCCCTACTCATTGACATTAAACCTAATATCTTAGTTAGCTCTTTACGCTTCATTTGAATACATAATTATGTTATGTGTCTCCGGCATGTATACCTATTTCACTCTTTCGGTGCTTGTATCGGCTTGGAGACGTCAGAATCTGAGGTTTATAGACGTCACATTCTGACATCTAAAATCAGTCCGTTGATGCACTGCACGAGTAAAATATGTTTTCTGCGAAGGCGACATTATTAGTGTTTTCAAGCTAATTTTCATAACAGAATAATTCGAACTAAAATTTATCAATAAGTACTCGTGAAGATGTCTAGCTTGTAGACTTCAGCGTAGGGATATTTCTCATTTACCTAAAGCTAGCAATTGTCTCGAGTCCGTTCTAGCTTCAAATACATGAAAAATGACAAAGAGTAATGCAGCACTTTAAAAGTTAAATCATTCAGATAGATCCAAGTATGGTATTAGGCAACGTACTTTAAATAACAAAAGTGATAGTTGGCTTGCAGTGATTAGATAATCTCGTCATGTGACAGGCTCAGACACTCTTATATTGGTCGGGGGTAGAATACGATACTTGATCTGGGAGGTCAAGCCCTAAGGGGCCAGTGTCCCCAACATTATTGATCTGCGATCTTCAGACTCACATGTGCTAAACGTTTGTGAATATGATTCATGATCAGTTAATGTGGCGTGGGGATTTTTGTACAACGTATATGATGATTTAAAACATTTCCCCGATAGTATCTTTTTCATTGGACAGTCAGCCCATAATATACGTCAGATACATTAGCCTTAATAAGCGACGGATGTACTGTTTTTTGTTTGCTAAGAGGGTTTCGGTGTAGTAAGATTCCTTAATTAAATACACTTGTGCATATGCATGTGTATCGCCAGGACATAGTGAATGGACAGTATTTCTATGCTCTATAGCTGTAGGTATACTATTTAAAATTGTGCTCCTAATGTATATAATACATCGGATAATGCAGAATATAATATAAACAGATACATGTAAATACATTTCAACATTGCATTAAAAATAGACCGATATTATCAATAATCTCACATCAATGCTCAATAAATCTGTAAGGCAAAGTATTTATGCTATAGAGCATATCTAACTAATTTTGGATCTTCGACCGAAATCATATATTTAGCAAATGTGGATTATTTGTGTATTTAGAACAATGTCTATGATAGGCTTTCAATACTAATAAATATGATAAATATCACGAAAATGAAAGCATTATTTAATACGAGTCCACCGTTTATCAGTGTAAGATAAGACCGGAATCATCGCATGAAGTACTTTTTGAGTAATAAGCTGTCTTAGTGCTTATCAAAAATGTTTTTTTAGATTGATGTCTTATACTTTTAGAATACACTGGACAAAAATATTCGAAATGAGCTCTGAAGCAATTGCGAGTAGAAGATGAAAATTATGCCCCCGTCACACCAGGCCACGTTTCCACCACGTCCACCACGCTTACAAAAAATATATAAAAGTTAATTGAACGCAGTGCGGACGTGGTCAAACTGTAAAATAAGCAGTTTTCAAGTTCTCACCACGTCGTTTTTGTGTCCTCACTGCGTCCTAGCTACGCCCACACCAGGTCTACACTGCGTCCTACAGGTCCCCACTAGCTCTTTACCACGCTCATGATGACGTCCTTCACGTTTTCACTACGTGTCCACTACGTTCTTACTACGTCCAACCAGTGCACAGCACACGTTCACCACGCATTTACCACGTACTGAGTTCTCTGATCTCCCATCGTGAATTAGCAATGTGGAAAAAAAGTAAACCTTGTAAAATTATATTTGAATTATTTTAAAATAATTTTTAATAATTAGGTGCTAGAATAATTACGCTTGACACGGACATTTCACGGTTTTTACCGACCACTGAATAACTTTAAAAAAGTTAAATCCGAATAAAAAAAACGAGAAAAAAAATTAACAAACGACCAATCGAACGAACGTTACATTTTACTGATAACATTTTATCATTATATTTTTCATTAGAACATATTACAGCATTAGCTGTAGGCCCTACTACATGTAATAATCTTTATGATACATGGTTATCGGAAGTGATGGTCTGAAGAATTACATCCAGTATTCATACTAAATTATCTGACCGCTATCTGGACGCCTTGAGAACCTGCTACAGAAGTGGCCAAGACGTAATAAGTACCGTTAAAACGTAATAAGGACGTAATGCCGTCTTCTAGAACTAAACGTGGTATGGGCGTATAGTGGTCATAGTAGAAGCGTGGGTTGGTCTCAGCTGACGTAGAACAAGCGTAGTGACAACCTGGTAAAAACTGGACTTGGAGAGAACGCAGTGATAACGCAGTGAAAACCTAGTAAAATCGTCCTCAGAATGGCATGCAATCTTTCCCGTCCATGCCACGCATGTACTACGTCAATCAAGTTTCCACAAGGTTTTGTTCACGTCGCTACTGCGTCAATACGTTGTTACTACCTCCTCGCTACGTAAATTTTGTTATTGGCCATGTTTTGATGTTTATATGCTTTGTATGTGTGTAGATAGAGTCAAGTTGTCAGCACCAAAATGCATGTAGTGGACCTTTTTTTATTTGTTTTCACATACACATTTAAATTATTCTCAGCTCTGCTGGCATTGTGCCAACTTTGTGGAGAGCTTTTAGAAGCTAATTTGCATAATTCACCCTAATTAGCATACAGTGATGATTCCATCTACGTTGCCAAACTTGAAGCTAGCAAATGAAATGAAATGAAATGAATCGGGCTTTAGGCCACCTTTGTGCACATATAGGCTAAACTGGGCCAGGAGAACCTCCTGAGGATGGTGAGATGATTGAGATGACACTGTCCTCCAGACACAGGATTCGAAATTCGAGCCCTGGCGGTCTGAGGCCGAGCACGCTACCTCTCGGTCACGGAGGCTCTCCAAAATACTAACTTTCACACGTGGATGGGGAAGAAACAATTTTGTTTCTTTCAAACCGCCGAGACCGGGAACCGACCCCCGGACTCTGGCGTGAAAGGCAGCGGTGCTAACCACTACCCTAGGGCCCCCGCCCTTGAAGCTAGCATGCGGGTGGGGTTTTTTTTCTCACATCTGCGCCCCACGTTTTTCGCATGTTGATCCTGTTTGAAATAGCAAATCTAAAAAAAATGTTACCTTTCTTAAATACTGGTACGTCTTTATAATCCGTAAACCTCACTATAAGGCATCATTAATCTATGCGCCAATACTGAGATAATTATAGGGCTAGATGAGTATAACATCACAGAATATATTTGCTACAGTTCTTTAATGAGATAAAAATACAGCGATGTGAATATTTAAAGTTAAACATTCAAAATAAATATTGACAAAGTTATACTGATTTGCATCATATAATAGCGCGAGTTGGCGGCCATTTTGTTTTTGCTAATTTAGATACTTTCGGCTTGAAAAAAATGATGTCAGCAGGCTAGACGTCATTTCTGGGTTATTAAACTACATGTCTGTGTTGACTGTTTGCTTGTAACAAACTATAATAATAAAGGTGCAAAAAATGCATAATTTTCAAAATAACTGTCGCTATTTTGGAACTAACGATCGAGTTCCAGCTAATGATATATTTTGCAATATCTCGATCTGAAATCGAACTGGTAAAGAAATACAATATATATTGTATATGAACCCATAAAACTACTAGAGTGACCAAAATAATACTATTAATATAATATATCAGATAATTGTTGACATAATCACATTGTTATTTACCACTACTTATGAAATGGTGGAAAATATGCCGACGAACACGCTTAGTTGTGCAATCAATGATCTTCAGTTTGACATTGCAGAACATTTATTATTATATTACGTTATCACCACAAAAATAGTGTTTATCCCAATAAACAGAAGTGTATTGTGTCTTACAATATACGCTCGCAACCAGGTGACAACGACTTCGAATCCCTGGCGTGTCAGATGTTTAGCACGTGAAATAATTGCTTATAATCAGATAATACTTTTAGTATGTATTATTTTATTACTTACTGCTATTATCTTCACATAGTCTGTCGCAACTGTAGACGATACCCTTTCAGCGCGGGGACTGGCTTTATACATCAGAGTCCGACGTCTGTAGACGTATAAGCCGTAGACCCATAATATCGGTATTCAAATGAAGAGCTAAGACATGTATGTACTAAGACATGTATGATGATTTGAAATTTAAAAAACCCTTTGATCTCTATGATTTCTACAAAAATACTTCAGCGCTTTAAAGGTTACCAGCAAAAAGATCCAGTCTGATCACATCAGATCACATCAGATTACTATGATTTACACGAGATGAGATGACAGATTCACATCTGCTGGAGTATTGTGGGCATGCTAAAAACCTATGACACTTTAAATCATGTTATATTACTAGATAAACGTTCATGTTCAGGTATTTCTGGTATTCAAAGATCTGCTAGCATCTTAGCAAGTTTTGACAATCAAAATTTAGAAATGGCACAATCCACGACAGGGGTTCCCCAGGAATCAATTCTAGGCCACCTTCTTTTTTCCAACATACATGTATATGAATTGTTCTGTAAAGACAACTAATTTTATCTTGTTTGCTGATGATGTGAATGAGGCTCCTAATTATTGTTCGTTTACCGTCGATCCAGCATATCTAAACACAGAGGATTTAGGATGGAAAAGCTTGGCCGAAATATAAATCTTCAATTTTGTCTGAAATGACTGGGAAGATTTAGTTTTTTCACTTCGAGAAGGATACAATTCTAGAGCTGAGGGGGGGGGGGGGGGGGATGGCGCAACCGAAAAGGCCATTTCACCCATCTTAGAACTCACACTTCGAACAACCAATTGATCATCATATGAAGAGCGAAGATTACGGGTTCTGTTTAAAGGTTTAAGCAGCTTATGGAGATAAACTGGCAGACATCTATGTATTACTTTATATGTGAGGGTGCATATTATTCTGAATTGAACAGATAGCCAATGTAGCGATTTTCACAAAGGTGTGACACGCAGAATCGTGGAGAACGGATCACAACCCTGGCCAAGCAATTTTGAATACTCTGCAGCTTGTTTATTTCGCGTTTTGCGATGTTATGTAGGATAGAATTACAATAGTCTTGTAATGATTAGTTCTTATCTTAGTTACTGCCGCTGTTAAATCAGAAGTCAAGTGAGAGCTAGGGTTTGAACTCACAACCTCCTACTTCAGTATATGAGATCATGATGAGATCTTTAACCGCTATGTTACACCACCACCACCGGAGATAATGCCTGAGTCTATTATTATTATTATATCATAAAATTATTTTTGTGGGATAAGTCTCTATATTTTTTCCTTTTACGCTTTGTTGGTATCAACATGAATCTTGGTAACTATAACATGTGCCCAAAAACTTAAAAGTATCTCCTACTTATAAAGTAAACTTGTAGTAAAATAAGCAGATCCTGTGTTTTGGCTTTGTAAGGCAGATACCTGTCATCATTTGTGGACTAAGATCGATATTTGGTTATAATTATATGGTATCACATTTTACTCGGTATAATCAATCACTTTTGTTATCAATGTTTATTAGATTTTAGTCCAGTCTGATAACAGATATGACGTTGTAACGGTGAATTAGTAAGAAACATAACTGTATTTACACGCTAAATAATATTTGGCTGTCAATTCCTGTAGTCCAAGCATGGTGTGCAATGCAGTGACTATCTCCCTTATTATCATGATCATACCGTACAGCAATACAAATTGATTAGCGTTATGTCAATGTTATATGTGAAAGCTTACCACATGATCAAGTCATACGTTATACTAACTAATCATGGTTCTATGTCCTGTTATGCTAGTCATAGACTCATACATTATCAGTGTACTATCACAATATAGATGAAATATATCATGCTCAATAACGTGTAAGGTCACTGATCGTACTGCGTGTTAAAACTCGGATGAGATGGTACATTTCATTCTAGTGACAAAATATGATTTTTTTATGGCAAGAATATTGCTTAAGAAACGCCTGCGGGAAGGTGGGGGAGGCGGCTAACGTATTACGTTTGTACTCGGCTTGCATAGTGACGAATATAAGATGCCAATTAGGAAGATGATAACAGTCAAAAGACACTCCTCCATGTACAATCCACTCTACGAATATGCTGAAGTGTGATTTTCGTCCCTGTTAGATCATTGATGGACGGCACTATGCCCGTGGGTGTTTCCAACTTCTAAATTTGACCTTGATCCCATGGTTTATACGGTTGCCGTTTATACCGTCTGAGAGCCTAGCCATAATCAATAACCATAATATTAACGTGCCTTTCATTTAATATCTCTTGTCGGCCTGAATAAGTTCGGTGCGCCTTCCGTCTATACAATTAAGCACATTCATTAAATTTTGCTTTTTAGTGCAATTATCGATCCAAAATAAGGCGTTATAGCACTAAGTACCATTATACCGCTCTACTATTTGAAGTGTGGGTGTTTTTCATTCATTGACGCTTACAGTTGTACTAGCAATGAATGAATGAAACATGTCAAGACAAATGGCAGCACTTCAAGAGTTTAAAATACCATGACCACAATGCACTCGCCTGGACAGCCTGAATTGATAGATGTACAAAGTGACGATGAAACACCGAGATGATGGAAAGTCTAAGGGGAATACAAAAACAGAAAAATAAAACAAACAGCAAACATGTATGTGTGAACCTTGAGAGAGAACTAAGTGAGATAGATTATACACTGGAGTATTTGGGTGATGAGCCTAACATTCCTCTTCTTTGTAAGACATCCCCTATGATCTCAACAAACACAAAACATTTGCATAACATTTGTACACTGTTGGACCAACGTCTTCGACGTTTGTCCAACAGTGTACAAATGTTATACAGATGTGTTGTGTTTTGCTGGGAAAACAAAGGACATAGGCGTACGTGTCACTTGAGAAAAGTGCCAGATACGCTTTTTTTACTCCGAGCACACCAGTCAGGAGACCCAAGTTGACCTAATGCTGACCTAATATTGGCCTACTGCATTCGATGCTGACGCAACAATAAATCAACACCGTAGTAAAGTTTCGTGTTAACTGGGTAATGGAACATACTATATATGAAGCTGTAACGGGATAAGTAGACTAGATAGTAACCCTGTTTGGCCACCTTGTGGACAGCTCCACTCGCTGATCAATCAAACACTAACACACCGCTCACTTTATAGACAGACTTACTCGTCCAGTGTATGCCACCAACCGATCAGTCTTCACAACGAGGCTAATTCGATTAACTTTAAGTCGAGAATTGCGACAGAGATTGAAAGCCTAATTGGAAGCGAGGTTCTTTAGTCGCTCGCCAGGGAGCGTCTTCAGGGCACGGCTGCATCCGGATTTGCTCTCCTGAATGGTCTCTGGCCTCCGCTTGGTTCTTAGTTTGACAGAGCTGCACATAAAGACGTCACTATTCCCCGGTATATCACACACCCTAATTAATTAACTGATTCAGATCGTTCAGCCAATACAAATCATTAATAATTATCATTCTGGCTTCTGGTCGTTACATGGCTGATTGCCTCCATACAATTATTATATATAGACCTAGGATACAGTTAACACTGGTGTCTCAGACAACGCCGAATTCGAGCAGGAGCAACGTCTGCGACATTGGTGCAGCTATGATTCAGCGTTGAATTAACGTCTTTTTTCCAGGATCTCACCATGGACAACAAGGACCATTGTCTGCTTCACAGAATTACATTAATAGCTTGGCAAGGCCGACAGCATCAATCTCACTATTCGGTTTGATCACATTATGAAACGAGTGTTTTGAATCACATGTGTCGCTGGCCCAGTGAACACGGGATATGGACGCGATGTAGGCTTAATGCTGGGTCACCGTCTGCAACGTCAGCCCATCATCAGGTCACCCCAAGACCAACGTATCTTGCTTACTGGGACTACTGTGCTTGTAGGATCAACATATATGTGTATATAAACATGCATAGTATATACATGTATAGGCCTGCATATATGACAAATAAGTCAGTAAGGACCTTTAATTGTGTCAATAAAATATCTATCTATTTATCTATCTATGCCTACTATAAACATGTAGGTTTCGAATATTAGCATGATTTGAAAGAAAACGTGCTAAACACAAATACATGATATTCCATGGTGCTAAGAATATTTTATATGTATACACTGTGTTGAAGCTGCATATGATGCATCCCGCTCGTTTGTCCTAGCCAGGATCCTCAGATATTAACTATTCAATGGAAAGGGAACATGAAATGAAATGAATGGGGTTTAAGGCCACATTTGTGCACATGTAGGCTAAACTGGGCCATGATTAACTCCTGAGGATGGTGAGATGAATGAGACGACACTGCCCTCCGGACTCAGGATTCGAAATTTTAGCCCTGCAGTGGCGGTTCGAGGCCGAGCACGCTACATCTCGGAGGCTCCCCACAATATTGAATCTTCACGAGTGAGTGGGTCAGAAACGGTTTATGTCTTTGTAACTCGAAGACCAGTGTGGAGTTCGAATCCGCTATCTCCGACTTTCCATGCAGGCAGCTTTAACCACAGCCCCCGCCCTTTAATGTAAACGAAAAACACTTCATTTAATGCTATGTGGAGGATATATTCTTCATTAAAATGTACAATCATCAGTAGCCTACCGTTGTTATTAATTAAAGCCTTAATCCTAAAATTTAGTCTTAGAATAACATCTTTAGAAATAAATGTATTATTATGTTAGAAAGAAATATTGAAATACTTGTAAACTATTTATAGAACAGGTGAAATTATAGTCAAAATTAGGTATCGCTATTTTGGCTTAAATGCTTCAACAGTGGTGATTGGCGAAAAACCCAGATATGATTTGTTCGATTTCGACATCCATTATATGATATACAAATAGCAGGGATAATAGTTCTATAATTGCTATCAAGAAATACACGAAAATAGTATTCGAATATTACTATAGCTCAATATGAAATGAATAAAAGTAATAACCATCCAGCCTCACTTTACATGCAAATGACTGGTAAGATTGAAAAAAAATCAGAATATTTCAATATTATGTGTAAAATATACCGCTGCGCCGCTCAGAAGTAACTACAACATGTTATGATGATGTGATATATTTTTATCTTTGTCTCGTGGATTTTTCCCACTTAGTTAAAGGCCTATGCATAGCAAATCTGCGTATTTTAAAAATAGGTATGATATTTTAATTCCAGCTCTGTGAAATATGTTAAAACTATTATAAATTTATATAGAGAACTATTCCATAATAATCAGGATATTGTCAGATTTTGATCAATGGTTGATTTGCATATCCGATACAGGGGACACCATCTGTTTCAACCAAAGTGACCACGCCTGTCAAGTGATAATTGCAATTAGCATTATCAGCAAATATCGATTGTTTCTGTGTCCAATCATTAATGAACCAAGAACGAGCGATTAGCAGAAGACCACATGGCCGCGTCGTAATAAAGGAGACACCTTTCTGGTGTCAGGTGATGTAACACTATTATGTAATCAAGAACAAGGCAATAGTGCGACGACGGCCAAATGTGGGCGTTGAAACTGCATTTGCAGCTTTCAGTTGAGAGCACATAGCTTAACAATGTTTTTTTCCCCAGCCACGCATGCATATTTTAGGAGCATTGTTCTCCGAAGCTTTGTTTTCCAGAAACGTATGCAAATGAGTATTCTTGTCTGTGACAGTTTTTGTCATTTTACCTGAGTTGTGATACCGCATAGCTTAGGCAATCTCGTAAAATAACGTTTTTCTGCGAGCGCTCCAGTTACTAGAATTCACCCACGTGGTCGTTTTCGCGTCTCACAAAAGGCAGACTGAAACATGGCGCATACACAAATAACGTTTTTTTAATACCGTAACATTCATGGAATGACATAGAGCAATATTGTGCTTGTGAGGTTTGATATTTTGCCACTTAATTTATTTTGATAAAAGTGATTCTTAATTCGAGCTCCCACATTTGCCTGCTATATGTTTTCTACGTGACATACAACGTATTTTTATTTTAATGATACATATCGAGTTCATTGTTTTACATAACTTCTGTCCACGCAGAACGTTTCCCATAACGTCTCAAGGATGCCCGATCCTTACAGATAAGCTGATTACCTCAATCCACGGAGTGAGCAGTTTCTCAAGATGAAAAGGCGCATTCATCCCTGTCTATACAGAGCCGCGGATTAGCATCGTTGGTATGGAGCCTTTTCTGGGCACACGATTCGGTGGATAAGTATCACGCCAGTCTATTTGTCGGAAATATAATTATTTGGGTTGTTTTACGGCTCAGTTCATTGCTTTTCGTATCTAACAGTTAGACACGAAGACTTTTCTACTGTATCACAATTCTTCGATAAGTGTCGATAGCATAACATCCGACACATTTACATTTATTTATTTCAAATGTAACTTGAGTAATTCGCTAGGAGTTAACCCTTTAACCACCAAGTTATTCAATCTGAATTTTCACCCACTTGAAGTTGTGTCTCGCTGACGCGATCCGCAACTTCAAGTGAGTGAAAATTATTCAGATTTGACAAAATGGAGGTCAACTGTTTTCGAATATTGCTGATTGATATCACATTTTATCTTTTACATGTTTAATAGGTGGTACTTAATGCGCTAATAAAAATGAAAACCCGGATATATGCGCCACCGGCGGTTGAAGGGTTAATCGGTGAAATGAACAATATCTCCTTGATTTGTTTTTAATATAGTATATACTCCACGTGGATTCTGTCATAAACTACTATGCGCTTTATTTATATGGTTCCTTCTTTATGTGTTATTAGATAACGTTACATTTGGGCAAATATAGCATTATATTTAATATTAATCGTATCCCTTTACATTGTCACTTGGAATAATGTAGTATGTTCATACTTGATAATTTGTCCATGAGTAGATTTACACAACATTTTGCATAGCATATTGTGCCGCCTCAATTATAATTTATACAGTTTACAGTTGTATTTTTTACAGTTTAAATATCTATTATATAAGTGTGTTATTGTATGTGTTGTGTAATGTATAAATGTTTAAGTAAGAGATGAAACATCAGCAAGTAATGGTAGTGTCAGCATTATAGACCTTTGGCCCACCTCTACCCCTCCCCTCAACCAAGTATTTTTTTATCCCATTTTTCTTTAACCTTATTATTATTCAAGTCGGGATTGATTAAGATACCGAGCGTGAGCAATATTAAAAGACGTTACTAACAAAAACATTCTATTATTTTACAATTGTGTATTTTTTATTGTGTTACGGCGTAATATATGATATATATATATAATTTCGGATACTTTATCTCTAATATTGTTAGGGTAGACAGGTAAAAATGAACATCTGCTGATAAAGTATTGGTTTCGGCCATTTCAACACTTCTACGTTTTGAATATTTTTGAAAGACTACAATAATATTTTTACTTGATATGCTTCTATATTTGTGGTAGGATAATAATATAAGTCTATTCGGGCGCCGTGCGTGAGTGAGTGAGTGAGTGAGTGATTGAGTGAGTGAGTGAGTGAGTGAGTGAGTGAGTGAGTGAGTGAGTGAGTGAGTGAGTGAGGGAGTGAGTGAGTGAGTGAGTGAGTGAGTGGGTGAGTGAGTGCGTGAATGAGTGAATGAGTGAGTAACTTAGTGAAAGAGTGAGTGAGTGAGTGAGTGAGTGAGTGAGTGAGTGAGTGAGTGAATGAGTGAGTGAGTGAGTGAGTGAGTGAGTGAGTGAGTGAGTGAGTGAGTGAGTGAGTGAGTGAGTGAGTGAGTGAGTGAGTGAGTGAGTGAGTGAGTGAGTGAGTGAGTGAGTGAGTGAGTGAGTGAGTGAGTGAGTGAGTGAGTGAGTGAGTGAGGGAGTGAGTGAGTGAGTGAGTGGGTGGGTGAGTGCGTAAATGAGTGAGTAAATGAGTGAGTAACTTAGTGAAAGAGTGAGTGAGTGAGTGAGTGAGTGAGTGAGTGAGTGAGTGAGTGAGTGAGTGAGTGAGTGAGTGAGTGAGTGAGTGAGTGAGTGAGTGAGTGAGTGAGTGAGTGAGTGAGTGAGTGAGTGAGTGAGTGAGTGAGTGAGTGAGTGAGTGAGTGAGTGAGTGAGTGAGTGAGTGAGTGAGTGAGTGAGTGAGTGAGTGAGTGAGTGAGTGAGTGAGTGAGTGAGTGAGTGAGTGAGTGAGTGAGTGAGTGAGTGAGTGAGTGAGTGAGTGAGTGAGTGAGTGAGTGAGTGGGGCTTAGGCCAGTTTGTGCATATATACAGGTAAAGTATGATGCTTTCTCGAGGATGGTGAGAATAATAATAAGACTAGAGAAGAATTGTGACTTTTCAAGTAACAATAATGTTTGGACTACGTTTTGTGCATTTTTTTGCGACCATTTTAAATATTGTTGGGTTATTTTCATTATGAGAGATTGATTGGAATTTTAGATTTCTGCATTCTGACTTTTTTGTTGGTTTAATGCTGTATCACTGTCTGCGACGCTGGCCAAACATTGATACAACACTGCGTCGACGTTTCGTGTTTGATTCATTTACAACTGTTAGTTCAATGTTAATTTGTAGCATTTGCAAGGTTCTATAATTTTTATTCGTATCAAACACCCAATGTTTGTTCAATGCTGAACAACCCTCTGCGCCGTTGGCCCCACATTGAAACATTATTGTATTAGGCCTCTGTATTTTATTTGATTAAATGTAGTGGGTGCTCAAAGGGTGAAAGCCGGTCCTGTCGCCTCATTCATGGTCTTCTTCCGACATGTACATCAATGTGCCAGCTTTGATCCACATAGTGATCCAGAAAATCTTGAACAAATCCCGAAGAACTTAGAAAAGTCATAGCACACCTCCCCAAAACATAAGGATTATTGTGCCAGGATTTGAAGTCGATTGGATAACAACTCTAATATAAGCCCCCGACATGTACATCATTGTCCAAACATTGATTAGCACTTAGTGATCCAGACATTCCTGAATATATTCGTAAGAACAACTGGGAATTTTTAGAAAATTCATAGCAATCATCCTACATACCTAAGGATCATTGTGCCGAGGTTTGAAGTCGATTGGATAAAAACTCAGGGAGAAATAGCACACAGACATAGAAGATTAAACAATAGAAATCCAAACAAAACTCAATATGTTTGGACCACAAGGTCCAAACATAACTAGACATAAATTGTGACTTTTCAAGTAACAATAATATATGGGCTAGGTTTTAAGAGTTTTTGTGGTGGCCATATTGAATTTGGTTGGGCTATTTTTATTATAACAGATTGATTAGAATTTCGCGTATAATTTTTTTGGCACCCATTCTGAACTGTAATTTCGGACTTCAGGCTTCAAATTTCAGAAGTCCCCACTGAGCTTTAGCAGTTTCAAATAGATATATATTTGTTTGGAATCGCATCCAGGGTGCACAGGACACACATTGACTTGTCTCTCTGTTGATTTAATGCTGTATCACTATCCGCGACGCTAGCCCAACATTAAAACAACATTGATTCAACGTTTTGCGTTTAAAAAGAATTGCAACTGTTATTTTATTTGTAGCATTTGAAAGGTTTCAACTGTCTATACCAAATACACAATATTGGTTCAATACTGGGCTACCGTCTGCGACGCTGGCCCAGAATTGAAACATTGAATAAATGTATTTTTATTATCAAATCTGGAGACTAAAGGGTGGAGTAGGTCTGGACATAGGAGCACCGTGTTCACCCTCCTGACAATGGATGGAGAATCATCCGACATGTCCACTATTGAACCAATATTGGACCAAATTATAGGCCTACTGCCGTGCAAGCCAAAATGCAGTATCTGCTCACTTTACAAGCAAGCAGAAACTGCCTTTTGCCATTCAAGAGTATAGTGATCCGGAAAATCCTGGATTAATCCGGAAGAACACGATGGATGTCTCAGAAAAGTCATCGCAGAATACCTGACTACTCTGGGAATATGGTGTCCAAATTTCATAATGATTGGATAAAAATTCAGGGAGAAATAGCGTCTTACAAAAACGAGCCAATAATAAGAAGTTTAAAGTTCCGTTGTAAAATCAATATATTCGGGCATAGCCCAAATATAATGACACTGTCCTACAGTAACGGAATACAAATTTCATTTCGTTGTGGTGTGGGACGAGCACGCTACATATCGGTCACTGAAGATTCCACAGTAGTGAATTAATTTTTAGGAGTGAGCGCTACTGAAGGGCCATCGTACTTAAAGTCTGATTTCCATGGACATCGTTCTGTAGATCATCACGACATGATGTACCAAGTACTTGGTTTCCCATTTGTTAATTTATTGTCTGAGTATTGCATTACATCTTGACATTAATTGTCATATCTAAAACTGTCATGACTGACGAGATTGCTGACGGCAAAAGAAGTGACATTATTACATACACAGTTTTGAATCTTAGGATGATTTTATTTAACCTGCTCTATTTCATTCCTAGCCCCCTTTGTGCTCTTGTTTTTGTAGGCCCAGTATTGAATCCTCATTGGAATGAGTTCATGCGACGGTAGTATCACTAATACCAAGAATATATAATGTTATTATATATTCTTGCTAAAACCAAGGATCGCTGTTACAGAGTTTGCAACAATCAGTTCCAATAAAAATTATAGTGCGAGTACGTCTGGATAAAGGGCACTCGCGCTCGCGTCACAATAAATTAATGAAATTCAAATGTCACACTATGTAAAAGTGCGTTTCTGTATGTGAAGAATTGTGGAGAATCGTAGGACCTGATCATAATCAAGTTAAAAAGTTCATTTTGTAAGGTCGCTTATTAGTATTATTTCAATATTCTGAAAATTTTTTGTTTGCAATTTTTAGGTTGTAAGTAGACATAATACAAAATACTAAAATTGAGAGTGTACAATGGATAGATCCGCTTCTGGATCACACAGCCTTATATTGTTATGTATTTATTTATCCCAGTTCAGTATGTTGACTCTCAATTAGATAGATACCACAATAAGCCAGGCAACGTAAAAGGCGTTTTTCATGCGCCTTTTTCTAGACAGTTTTTATCAGTTTAACCCGTTAAGCGCCGGTGCAGCATATATTCGGGTTTTCATTTTTTATTAGCACGGTATAAGTACCACATTTTAAGTATGTTAAAGATAAAATGTGACATCAAGATTTGAAAGGAGTTGACCTCCATTTTGTAAAATCTGAATAATTTTCACTCACTTGAAGTTGTGGATCGCGTCAGTGAGACACAACTTTAAGTGGGTGAAAATTGAATATTTTGGCGGTTAAAGAGTTAATCATTGTGCTCAGCTGCACCGGATCCATTGCCTGCAACTGTGCATACATGTTCCTCCTATAGTTTCGTCAAGTTGAGTATCTAATACGTCTTTAGTTAGTTCTGCGATGTATAACTTCACATTGTTCAGCCATTCATTGTTGCTTCTATCGCGCTGCACAGTGCTGCGTCGCTCTGCAGCAAGATGTCGCAGTTTATCATAGTGCGCATTTTCTGTACTGCGTCGTGTTTGCGCTGCATGCGTCACATATTATCTCTAAGCGCCAATTTAAAGTTTGTTAACTGCTTTTTCAAAATCAATTTTGTTCTGGTTGAAATTAGGCCTACTAGGCTTCCAACAAGGCACATCTGCATGCATCACGTGAAAACAAACACTTTTCGTTGGCAAACGTTATTAGCAGATGCAATCGTCCTTGTCCATAAACAAACAGCGGCTGCAAACACTCACCAAGCAAATACGACACATCGACCCAATGTTGGTTTCATGTTTGTCCACCATCTACGACGCTAGGCCAACATGAATGTCACATTTGGCTGTGTGTCGTGTTTGCTGGACGCGACTACACTGCTCTGCAAAGCTAAAAGGCAGTATCTGCTTACTTGTACTTGGCTTTGCACCGCAGTACAGTGGACAAAGGTGCAAGCAGTGCTGGAAAAGAAGCGGCCACAAGTGGTGTCCTTCAGCTAGTTATCGATTGTATCTATCACTTCAGTAGACAATAATTACACAGGATCCTTGTGATGAGCCTCGCAACCAGGGCCAAAACACAGGTGTTAAAACGGCGGAGAAGAAAAATCATTTTAAATGTTTGACAGCTAAATAACCAGTATGTCTGTTAACATGTAAAGCTCCCTCGTCGCATTTTAACATTAATTGAATAAATAATATATAACAAAGAGTTTAATTTAGTAGTATAATAGCATAATAATGAGATCCCTCGTTCCTCGCTGATTTATTGCTTTTCAAGAATCGCCAGCAAACATCTGAAACTATCGAAGCTGCTTCATCTCGGACCGCGGTCAAACAGGAATTTCGGTCATTCATCTCGTGGTTGCTGCATCACGTTTGTGGACTAATTTATCTTCAGATGTAGGCCTACGTGAAGCAAAATAAGTCACCATTATTCGGAAAAAAACGAAAACACACCTTTTTGCATTAGGACCACCACCGCATCCCTATAGATAGTCATCAGTGGTCATATGATGAACTCTTTTTTTTGACAATGGACCTGCCCACTGAGCACCGATTTTAGACCAAAGCGCCTTTGAGTCTAAATACTTTGGAGATATACTGGCGCTATTGAATTCACCATATCATATAATATCATGTTATATATCATATCATATATCATATCATATGATATCATATCATATTGTATCATATCATGTAACCTTGGGTTTGGTAATTGTTTTCATTTCTATCCACCTTAAGGTGTGATCTGCGGCAACAGTTTACGTCTCAAAGTGATTGAAATTGGGAGTAAATAGCTGTATGTTAGGAGTCTTCAATAACATATTGTGTTTGTGATTGTACTATACAACAATACATAACATACATTGACCAACACAGTCAATAAAGTCAATAAAAAGCAGTGAAACCTTTCAATGTAGAGCTATGCGCCTTTGGTGAAACGGCAGTGGTTATGACTGAACTGTCGATATTTGTATTAGGCCATACCGATCACTGGAAGCCCACACCAGTCAAATATACACGCCAGGGGTCGTATTCTCGTACAAGTTACGATATATCGCAGGCTTCTGATTGGTCGAGATGGCCATCTCGACCAATCAGAAGCCTGCGATATATCGTAACTTGTACGAGAATACGAGCCCAGGCCCTTTAAAAATTCAGCCATGTTCCTGTGACAAAAGCGACATTATTGATTGTGACCAATCAGCTAATCAATAAAGTGATCGTTTTTTATGCCCATCATACACCAACCAGACATTAAAGCAACTGTACACGGGGTACTTGCAGCCGACCAGATGCATAGACATGTAGCGGGTTTAGTGGCGGTGTTCAGCCATTCCATGTAGACAGGTGATCTGGTGCTGATGTGACACGTTTGCACGGCGTTGGTTCCTTGTGGGAACAACGTCCGCGACGTTGTTCCCACAAGGAACCAACGCCGTGGCAATGCCTCGGTTTTGGCGCTTAGAAGCGTCGTCATCATCCGAGGGATTTCACGATTGACTGACCTTGGCAGAGGTGCCTCCCACTGTTTTTTGGCTTCTAAAGGTCACCACCGGGCCTTTGATCCAGCGTGCGTGGGCGGGAAGTCACGCTCACACCCAATGCCACTTAACATGATTTTAGTTGTGTATGTCATACCATGTATATTGTCATATGATTTTAACAAATTAACAAACTTGTATATACATGTACATATATCTCTTTCATTTCTATAACAAATAAGTCTGTAATGACTCTTTTTCTGTCAATAAATTATCTGTCTGTCTTTCTGTCTGTGTATAGAAAACAGTCATCATTAAAAAAAATATCTAGACAAATATCAGATTTATGATAAACTTGGTCTAATTTGTTTTGAAACACTATTTTGATTATAGACCTCGATTTATTATTTAACATGTGTAATCTAATTTATTATATCAGATTACAATATCTCAATTTTTAGCAATTGTAATTTTCTTGTTATAATAGCTTAATTAAATACAGATCACAATTAGACTGATGTTTAAGATGATGAAATAATTATTAACATTAATGCGACGTACATCTAAAATTGAACTTCACTAACATTTAATAATTTATCAAAAACATTTCCATGGAAAACAATACAATTTTGATAACACTTGCCCGCTTTTATTTTTCAGAACTAGTATGCAAACTATAGTAGTTTGGACCTATATTACTTTAGGAGATTTTGATTATTATTTGATGTGAGTCATGAATTACATGAGGTGGAGGTCTTCCCGGCGTATTTAAGCTAAGGGTTGTTTATAATCAATAATAATTATTGATACAACAAAAGACGTGAGAGAAACGCATTTACTAAAATGGAATAGCTTCGAAAATATATCGTCGTTATTTGAAAACGGAGCAAATTACTCATTTACATCAATATAACAATAACATGACTTTTGAGAGCGATAGGCGTTTTTATTGGCCGACGCAAATGCCAGCAGCCCAAAGCGTAGCCACGGGCTATTGGCATCTGTGAAGGGCCAATAAAAAAGCCAGTTGTCAGCCCGCATAGTAAGCCTAGTAACTTCTGGTACTTCTGTACAAGCCGAAAACACTGCCTATTGTAGGCAGTCAACAATGTGTACACACAGCTATCCTAGCAGCCGTGAGAGTAGGGCTGATAGCCAAATCTTACGCCCACATAAAGTAGCAATATTCTACTGGTAGCGCCCTCCCAAGTGATAATAATACATCGTGATCCATAATCATGGCTATATACACTTACTGAGATTTATTAGTAACAACTATTGCCAAAACCTCCGTCACAAAGGTTAGTGCAACCAATAGATCCATAAGAATTTTTTATTTCCTATTTCTTAGCGTTCGTATGGCGTCACATAAGTTCGCAAAACATTTTTATCAACTCGGCTATTAAAGTAATCTTCGTAGAAATGCCAGACGATGCCCGTAAAATCAACTTCATGAATAATTGCGGCATGCTTACGATCAACATAAGGAAAAGAGTGATATTATTGAGTTCTGTAGTTCTATCCCGTAAAAGCCTGCTCACAATGTTTATTGCATCTCCAGGTATGGAACAAAACATAGGAGACATACGATATGCAAGCGGTGTTTATTTGAGTGAGATTTGGGAAAATACAGTAGTCGTTCAATGAATAAAGTGTGAGCCTTTAGGCGAACACCTCATACATTGAACATGTGTTGTATTGCGTTTGCTACGTATCGTTCGTATTTTCTCGCACAATAAGTCACAAATGACATAATTGCCATGCAATGCAGTTCAAACTACAACTAGAGTGCGATATGGGCTGATATCGATACACGTCTCATAGTGAAACCGACTGCACAGAGTGTGAGAATGCATCAATCATTATATTAATACGGCTACGGTCAGAATTACAAAAACAGATAATTAAAAATGCAGAAAATGGTAATTTAATTGTTTCATACCTTGCTTATGGAAATAGATAATTTGAGCAATTCAACGTTATGATAATTTTATTGCTTTTAATTAAAAGAGAAACAAACTTTTATCAGCCAAAACAGGTTTACCGCCACTCTCCGCGTTGTACTGGTTATTTTATTCTGCCACGCTGGAGTGAATTGTAATAGTCCAGTATGCTACTTTATCAAGAATGTCATTGAAAGAGATGGCGCGATGTTGACGGATGCGTTATATGTCTCTAATGTTAAAAAATGATGTCCAGAATATAGATTATTAAAGGAAATTCAAGCTGCTTTTTTGTTGCCAAATGAAAGACGCAACAGGGAAGGCAATTTCAATTGTCACTTAGATGAATAATTGGCCTGTCATCTGCACACCGTTTCATTTTATAACCTGATGTACATGTATACTACTTCGCTGATATGAGCTGCTCCATAGCTCTTGAGTCATAAACACACGAAATCCGATAGTTTAACCGTCATATTCAAAATAAGCTATACTAAAACAAAGTACATGATTATAACTAACAAGAACTAACAAGAATATCATATAATTATGAAGATGCCTCCAATAATCATGATTATATTACAAGCAAATCGAATTTACATCTTCTCATACACCTGCAATTATTAACAGTTACTGATAATTGTAAACTGAATGACATACACAGTACCAGTATCAGTGTCTACTATTTATAAACAGTACTACAACAGAATGATGCAAATGTCATTAGCATTTGAACAGGTAAGAGCATCGCAAACAGATTATACACAGGTGCAAATGAGCAGGTGATAACATCACCAGTACTCACCAGTACACAGTTCAGCAGCAGATTAAGATGCAACAGAACCACGAGCCAATAAGCATGAGGACTTGCTGCGTGAATATCATCACAGTAAACATGCCACCACCATACATCATACACCAACACATTTGAGCTACTAGAAACAGCTACACATGAGATGAACATAGAACAATGTCACCAGCAAAAGGTTCGGGTACAGCTTCACAAAAGATGGGAAACCACAATTTTAACAGTGTATGAGCAGGTCGCAGAGTCAGATGAAGATGAACAGGTAACAATGTGTCAGCTGAGGCCAGACTACTTTAACATAATAAAAAAGTTTGTCGGATATTAAGCAATTATGGAATTTATTAATTTGTAGTAAAAAGTAGTACTAAAAAGTAAGGGCTCGAATGAAATAAACACTGGGCTGTTAAATCCAAATGAGCAACGATTGCCCATTTGTTTTATCTTGTTGATTATTAAAGAGGTCACTTTTACTAACTCTCGATCTTAAAGTTAGATTAATTGAAATGAAAATTCCATGATTACAGATGTCTCACTGTAAGCACACAGACAAATGTGTGTTCCGTTTACTTGTAAATTCATTAAAATTCATAGGATGATATTTGGCGACCACCCCTTTAATCAGAATAGGGAGACTCGTGCTGACGTCGCTGAACACGAAAACGCCCAATTCTGTGATGACGTAGCATAAATGACGGTGTCATCTGGTGCTGATGTAGCCGAAAAAAAGCTTTCACCAGAACTAGATAACGCTCAACTGTGGCTGTTATATTTTGTACTACATGTAAACGTATATGGTACAGTATACAATACCTTCTTTGCAGAGAACGGGTAGAATAATAGAGGCCTGTATTTATATTGAGTATAGTATAAGCAATATTGGAACGTTGTACATAATTATAATCATATTATAATCATATTCATTGTTTTGTAAGATATCTCTGAAAAGCAACATGTATTTGTCTCGGGCAGGTCATGTAATACACAGCTGCTTGGAGTATACATGTACCATAAGATAAGTGATTATCTAGATAAAGTTTTTCAAACTGATGTAATTTATTGAGATTTTACTAAGGCTTTTGACGGTGCACCGCATTCATTACTTATTCATAAGTCGAAAACATTTGGATTTAATGGTGTCTTATTAAATTGGTTGGGGAGGAAACAACAGATAGTTATATAGGGTGCTAAATATAGCTGGCTCGAAACTGTGTGTGCCCTCGGATGCTCAAGGCGACCGATTCCGCGGTCACGACGGCCGGCGTGCAACGGTCATCTTAGAACTGCACGGACCAGGGGAAACGGACAGTCTAATTAAAACAAGTCAGTGACACCAGGATCACCACAGGGCTCAATATTAGACCCACTTTTTATTATATTTTAATGATATGGCATATGGTGTTTCTTTTTGCTCTATAAGTTTGCTTGACGATAATGCAAAGTGTTATTTTTTAATAAGGTCTTTGAATGATTGTGTTTTACTACAGCAATACATCGAAAGTTTTTTAATGTGGACTTATATCTAGGGATGGATTTTAACATAGATAAATGTAATTTATTATATATTGCCATTTAAATAATATTTATTACATGTATAATATTATAATTGATGTCATGATTAATATGTATCATTTGTTTTTTCTCTCATACCACGATCTTGTATATAAAAATAATATATAGTTTTATCTATTTCAAAAAACAGCAAAGGGTGGACACCGTGCTAGCGATCATAAGGTATTATTATTTCTATATGTCAAATAAAAAATACTGTACTGAACTGAACTGAACTGAACTGAACTAGCTAGAAATAATTTGCCATTAAACGATAAACACCAATCTCGCATATGGCGCACATTGTAGAGGATTGATTATTAAATCTAATAGAACGATTAGTATGATTAAACGAGCTCCTGTTAATGTTACGACCTCTTTCTACCGTACATTGTACTGGAATATTGTTCTAGCATGTGGTGTCCCAGCACATGTTCAGATATACATGTATAAGCTGTGGAGTTACTACAAAAAGCTGCTACGCGCTATATTCCTAATTATCTGAAAATGTAATACGATCAACGATGCACCATGCTTCACTTGCATCTATGATCCTACCGACAACATGTTCATATACATTTTGTTATATGTGTTTAAATGTATTAAAGATCGCTATGACATATCCTGGTATACTAATATATAAGTCCTTTCAAACTCATCATTGAGATCTGGCAATGTGGGTATTGTTTAACGGGCATAATCTCTTTAACATAGCAACACAATTATAAGTTATAAGTAGCATTTGGTGAATATGTATGGGAATTAGCTGAATGTTTGAATATGTATGGGGATTAGCTGAATGTTTGAATATGTAAGGGGATTAGCTGAATGCTTCGATATGTATGGGGATCAGCTGAATGTTTCAATATTTATGGGGATTACCTGAATGTTCCAATATGTATGAGGATCAGCTAAATGTTTTAATATGTATACGGAGTTGCTGAATGGTTTGATATACATGGAGATTAGCTGAATGCTTCAATATGTATGGGGATCAGTCGAATGTTTTAATATGTATAGGGAATTGCTGAATGTTTAGATTAGCTGAATGTTTCAATATTTATGGGGATTGGCTGAATGTTTCAATGTGTATGGGGATTACAGTGTAACTGAATGTTTCAGGAGACGATATTCTTGATCGGTTACAAATAGACTTCGACAAAAGAACCAAGCCTGTGACATAAAAAGCAATTTCAAAATATAATTACCAGTGATCGCTAGTACGTTAACATGTTTTTAATTGAATTGTAGCAGATACAAATGATAATCATTTTTATTGAACCAAAATATTATATTTTCTGTCCTCATTTAACATCGTAAAACATTGGTGAGATGTAGGTCTAAGCTGTGTTTCACGTGATATTTTGAATTCCGCTGCTGATGTTGTCCAGCTATTTTAATGCGTCGTCGACCACCCACAAATACCCCCAGCTGGATAGGTTTGAGCGAATGCACAGAAGAAGAGAGACTGAGGAGTGAATGCTCACAGCAAAGACCCGGCGATGTTCTTGTATTAAATAATCCGAGAATCAGCGTGAAGGAGATGCCCGAGCCTTGAATGGCTGCTTGTCTTGCTTTGGGTAGGACAGGATGGCAGGCCGACAAATGGGCGCTAATTATACAAGTCTCCCAGGAGATTACAGGAGATAAGACTTCTGGGAGACATGCCACAAATATACGACACTGGCACAATGCTGGGTGAACGCTCGGCTGACGACCAGGTGACACAAGCACCGACATCCACCCAATCATGTTGGGCCGGAGTAGAAGACGGTGAACCAATATTGGATCAAGGTATGCTGGGCGGGTGACAGACTTGAACAAGGTCAACCACGCAGAAACCAGCAATCAGTAGACACCATACATTGAACCAATATTGGGTTAATGTTGGTCCAGCGTCGAAGACGGTGGCCCAACATTAACCCAGGATTGTGTCAATGTTGAGTGTTTGTTGGGATATAGACCTGGTTTTCTAGCAAAACAGGGATATTGGCTGAACGTGAGCCCAGTGACATTTGACTATGGCCCGGTGTGAAAGTCTATGCATGATATAGACACGTGGACATGATATAAGACACGTGGACATGTTATGTGGTATCTGTAAAGGCCCAGTCACACATACGGTCTCGGCGGTTTGAAAGAAACAAAAATGTTTCTTCCCCATCCACGTGTGAAAGTCAGTATTGTGGGGAGCCTCCGTGACCGAGAGGTAGCGTGCTCGGCCTCAGACCGCCAGGGCTCAAATTTCGAATCCTGTGTCTGGAGGACAGTGTCATCTCAATCATCTCACCATCCTCAGGAGGTTCTCCTGGCCCAGTTTAGCCTATATGTGCACAAAGGTGGCCTAAAGCCCGATTCATTTCATTTTTCACACATACCATCACGCACGTCCAGCGCACCAAAAAATTAAGAATTTTGGTCAGTGCGTTGTGATTCGCTGAGCGTGCGTCAGAATTAGTTGATGATTTGACGTCGGATGAACGTTATTCATTTATTGTGTGCGTCAACCTCAGCGCACATTTTCGGCATGTCAAACGGACAATAATAATCGAGCCTGATTCGGATTTGCAGCGCCTCTGAGTTCGGGACACCGAGGACTTAGGCGCATTAGAAGTTTTTCATTTCATTTCATTAAAAAATGTGAGCGTTTTTCCACGTGTGAATGTAGACGCCAGAAGAACGTCAAACCAGCGCCAGTCTAATGCTAGGCACAAGTAGAGCACACGTTCTAAATTCGTTGTGTTTCCATTGGCCGAGGTTTGTCCCAGTCACACATAAACCACGCACAGTCCATGCATAAAAAAATAAAAATAACAATTTGAGTCCGGATGGTGAAAAACGTTGTAAGCTGGTAGCGAATGCACAACGTGTTTTCAGCGCAAATGGCGAATGAACAGCGCTTTGCTAACGCTTTGGACGCATACAGTGCGAATTAAACCTTTAAATGCTGATGTCGACGATTATAGTAAATTTTTATCAGTTTGTTTTGAACAAATGTACCCATTTTTAAAACAAAAAATGTGTCATAAATTTATGATAAAATTATATGTTTGCACGTAATTTCGACAAATTAAAAACTAATTCTGCACTTAAAGCCGTGTATCGTGTGAAACACCACCTCAAATGATTAAAAATTAAATGTCGTTCTCCAGAGCTCCAAGGGTTAAGCTGCAGAAATAACATAGTCACAGCCTGTTGCTCGAGCGCTGGGCGAACTGCCGGCGTGTGCCCAGCGTTTTCGAGCGCTGCAGCGCAGGGCAGGCGCGTTGCCCGCGACTGCCCGGCGCACTCAACGGGCAGCCATGTGATACAAAGCAAATGTATTTGGCGTTGTTATGACATTGTTCTAGCGCGCCCTACGAGTTGCTGGTGGTCTTCTGGCGAGTACATTTATGCGTTCATATGCATTCAATTTTTCAAACATACCCAACTTTCTTTGGCGATTACACAGCGCTCAAAAATTTGCGTAGCATTAGTGCAGCGCCATCCACGAACCATTAGCGAGTGCTGACGCACGACCGACGCACGAAAGACGCTCTGGCAAAAAATAATCAATTTTCAATGCGTGGGTCGTGCGTTGATTATGTGTGACTGAGCCCTACGGTCAGAAAAAAACCCAAAAATGCTGGCACTGAGAGCGCATATAACGCCCATTCAACGTGTTCCTAACGCATGTCTAGCGCACATATAACGTATATTGGGCGTGCTGAATACTTTCAGACTTATTCGTGCCTCGCGCTGGCGATGCGCGGTGTATTCGTTAAATTTGTCGCCCTGCTAACGCGCAACGCGATGTCGAAACACTGTGCATTCGCTGATTTATACACCTGATTTATTTATAACACGCTGTATATTCGTCTCAAACTCTCTGGCTCTTCTCATATCCTGACAAAATACGCACAACGACGCACTGCTCTATATTTTGTCAGTCAAGGCTTGGGCTGTGCGTTGTGTATGTGTGACTAGGGTATAAGCTAGTCACAAATTGAATTTGTACGTCTTTGGTGTCTGAAATGCTGGAACTGCGTGTTTGATCTAATTATGTCTCGCGAGAGGTTATACAGAATGTGGCCACTAATTATTAAATGAATCTCAGTTAATCACAGGAGATGTTGTTACATTGTATTATTATACAAACAGTAAACGAATACAAATGTAAATCATAATTCAGTTATTAACATAGCGAGCAATTTTGTTTTCACAAATAAAGCACAAAAAGACAGTTATCACTGCTATTGTAAAACTTCAGCTATTTACAAAATTCAAATTGTCATGCAATTAGGGCTTATGTTTTCCAATGTGTATAAGACATAGATATAATATAAAAAAAGATGTTTCATATTTCACATTTATTGCAGAGCTTGCAAGGTGCCCATCTTTATTTTTGCTGATTATTTTGTCTGTTAACAATCACAGTAACGTTACATTACATTTCTAATCAAAATTATATACAAGTGAAATCAATCATAATCTTCTGGTACAATCAACTTTTAAAATGAATGGTAATAATAATGTGATCCAATTTTCATCCAGGCTTCTCTCTATTTTAATGTCAAAGATCTGTATCGCCACATACACGGCTACACGGCCTCTGTCGCATACAAACCAGAGTCTGACAAGAATACAGCTTGTGATGATCTGATAATTATAAGATGAAGCCGCTGAGATAGTGTGTTCAAACAATGACGTCACTGGCTCTTCTGCCGAGAACTGAATACTCCATTTTCTTCTACCACTAAATAGACACACATTATATTAGCTATTATATGACATGCATATAGTGAGTCGATAAGTCTTGAAAACCACATAATATGCCTTGTGTGTTTTTAATACAATTAGTAAAGTTTGGTTTATTTCAACACACACACAACAACAGAATAAAATAGTGAAATTAAAAATATTGAATACTGAAAGCAAGCCAGCAAGCAATATTGGAAAAACGTCAAAGGTAAGGGTGATATATCTGAGGTCTGGAGTGGTGTGAGGTGATTCAATGAGCGCGGAAAAAACGCCCATAAACTATTTACGAGTTAATCAGGAAAATGAGAAAACGAGGAAATAACTTCATGGCACACTTCCCAGCAGTTTATTTTTATGGCGCCGGGCAACTGTAAGCTGTTTTTGTATATTCAGGTAAAATATCCGTCTGTTTTTTAGCGAGTAATAGGCTACGTGTACCCTGTCATGAATTACTGTCATGAACTGATTGAACTGATTGTAAACTGTTTCCTAGCCTACTAGTCAGACTTAGTGTTATACAGTGCGGTGGCATTGTCAATGTTACACGCTGCTCGATTCCATTTGCTTTCTATGTAGAATAATAGATTAATTTATAAGTGGTGCAGAACAATGCTGATAGCTTTATATGTGTTTAATAATAACTGTAAATAAAGAGGATTGCGACGATTGAGAAGTATTGCATATATTCAAAAGTTTTTTCTACAAATTAAGAAAAGATAGCAGAAATACATTTATCTCGATATGTATATTTTAACAACAATAGAATTCAAAATGGTAAATGCACTGACCATTTAAAATCTTTTTGTTTTTTGCTTGTCCATTGAGTGACACCGCCCACTAATAGACATTACAAACACAAAAATTATAAGTCTACTTGAAATAAATAAAAAATACAACTAAATATGATTCAGACATACGACTGTCTTTGATTTTAGTTAAAGCGACCCCTTGGGATGAGACATTTTCAATGTTGTCAATTTTGAAAATTTCACTTATATGAAGCTATATAGCCTACTGATCTGAACTAAAAATACAAAAAAATTAAAAAACATTTTAAAAAAAAAGAGTGAAAAAGAGTGAAAAAGAGTGAAATAGTTATATTTCCAGGTCGTATATTGACATGTAAACAAAACAAGTCAGCAATATACAGCACTTCACACCACATATTCCCACGTCTTGGACAATCAGATCAAAGCTATCGCCGCTAATTGGTGTTTGATTGGTGTCTTATAGTCAGGACATAAAGTGATACACCTGCAACACTGATTGTCTGCCCAACGCTGGGCCGACGGCATCAACATGTGGCCCAGTGCTGTAGGAACATTCAATCGTCCTTCAGCATGTGTTTATGTATACAAAAAGTTTGTTTGGGTTTTAAGCGGTTTCATAGAAATATTAATAAGAAATATTTTTAAAAATCTAAAAACTCTGAAAAAAATAAAATCATGATCTGGGGGATACACTACTTCACTACAAAACTAAAAACGAAAATTGATGTCATCCCAAGGGGCTGCTTTAAAATATCATGAGAACATTTTTTAGCAGCCTATAATATTTTTTTATAGGTTAAATATAGCTTAAAGGGACCCCTTGGGATGAGACATTTACAATGTTGTCAATTTTGAAAATTTAACTTATATGAAGCTATATAGCCTACTGATCTGAACTAAAAATACAAAAAAGTCAAAAAACATTTTAAAAGCACCGAAAAAGAGTGAAATAGTTAAATTTACAGGTCGTATATTGCCATGTAAACAAAACAAGTCAGCAACATACAGAACTTTACACCACATATTCCCACGTCTTGGCCGAGGAGATCAAAGCAATCGCCGCTAATTGGTGTCTGATTGGTGTCTTATAGTCAGGACATGAGGTGATACACCTGCAACACTGATTGTCTGCCCAACGCTGGGCCGACGGCATCATCATGTGGCCCAATGCTGTAGGAACATTTAACCGTCCTTTAGCAAGTATTTAGGTGTGCAAAAAGTTTGTTTGGGTTTTAAGCGGTTTCATAGAAATGTTGATGAAAAATATTTTTAAAAATCTAAAAATCCTGAAAAAATAAAATCATGATCTTGCGGATACACTACTTCATTGCAAAACTAAAAACGAAAATTGATGTCATCCCAAGGGGCTGCTTTAAATATGAAAAGGCTATGATGTTATATGTCACATTCGCGAAAATTTAAGTTACAATCCGTGATTTACTATGATGTTGTGCGTCCGACCACCGGTCGTTATTCGGCGGAGGCCGAGCCAGATCAAACGGGTAACGTCGACCCAACATTAGATTCCGATCGGACCAACACCGGAAACGTTCGACCAATATTAAGGAGAAGGTACACGTTACTGTTGGGAATAAGTCAGGTTACATAAGACAAGCTTCTTATCTGCTCCAGAAGGGTCTGATGACGATGGCCTACGCAAGCACCAAGGCATCACGGAGAAACCATCAAAGGCGATCAAAAGCACGATAAAAGTGGACGATAAAGCAAGCTGGAGTCCATCCCTGACTGACGTTATAAGATGCTCTGTCACATGTTTAGTGGCATCTCCACATCCATCCGTCTCAGGTTTTTTCGTCTCGATCGTGTTAATCGCCTGCGGATGACGGTCCTCAACTCATCTCAGATAAAACAGACGCTAGCGCCTATTGTAAAATTCTCACCTCACTGATATATCATTTTCTGAATGAGCGCTATAACTTAAGTGAACACGATACAATAAACCAATGTTGGCTTAATGTTGGCCCATCGTCTTCGACGCTGGCCCAACATTAAGCCAACATTGGGTTTCTGTCTGTCGCCACATTGACCCGAAGCAGAGAGCGTGATGTAACAGCCCACTACATAATCTGCTGAATGGCCGGGCAGGACTGGCATGGTCGGCGTCTAGCGTTACATTAACAGTGCACCGTATAAATCTGACGCACTGATGGCGTGCATCAAATTTTTTCATTAACACTACACATTCCGGAAGCTGATAATATGCTATGATTCGCACTTTTTTGCAAAACAAACTGTTTCCACCTTCTCGAAGTGGCGATCGCCGTAGCAAAACGAAACTTCACAGCGTGAAAATTTCATTTAATGATACATATATCACTTGCGATTCACTGCACCCACAACAAATTGTAAATATCTTAAATTTGCTTTTTAAGTATCGCTCGGCTGAAAATAATAAATGTGTCACTGTCTGACCCGCGTGCGACATGTTTCGTGCTGTACAAGGTAATAGTTTGGTTCGCAATCTGAACATTTACAATTAATTAAAAATAAAAATAAACCTCATCCAATATGAAACGATTGACATTTCTCGCAGAAAGGCACAATGCAAATTTTAAGCATAGTAGTACAGCAGCAGACACCAAAAAAGAGCCATATTTCAGGAGTTACCTAAACCGGCGGTACAACATTTGTCAACATGTCTAGAATTGTTCCCAGGGGTCTCTAGATAAAGAATCTAGTTGATGACATTGCCGGAAATGGGGGCGGGCTGAGAATTTGACACTTTTGTACACCTAACCGATTTTTAGAGAAAATATTCGCTAAAATATGATTCTCACATTGTTCTCACTCTATTATAATGTTGCGCCATTTAAATGAAATATTTTTGGATTTATTTTTTTCTATTGATCAGGTCATATATCGGTGGAGATAAAATAGTAAAGAATAAAATAATTTTGCACTAGAATCCTACCTCTAAGAGCTATTTTGAATATTGTAAATATGTCACAAAATGCAATTTTTCAAATGCATATAGTTTATGACAACAGGTTCGTTTCTGCACGAAAGTCTCCATGGGCAGTACCATTTGGTTCAGATGCATCCCCTAAGTCAGAATTAGGTTACCAATTAGTCCCAGAGCTAGGGGGGGGGGGGGGGGGTTGATTTGTGTTGAAAGGTCCATACGATCCAAGAGTTCCACCTATAGTGAAATTTTCTCAGGAATCCGAATCTGCGCGTCTTACAAAAATCATCCTGTCCAAAAGTACCGTAAAAACCCTTTAAACACAAGTACCGTCAAAATCGCAAACCGCAATTTGAAATTTTGCGTATGAAGTGATTGTTTGCTAAAATTGTGGTAATTTTCTATTTGAATAATTTTTTAATTATTTATTATCCTCACATATGACACAGGCTTTCACATGGATGTAAAATATTTTGTGTCTGATCAATGACAAATACACAATATAGCTTTAAGTTGTTATTTTAACACGAAAGTTTACTCATTTTTCATACTTTTTCACTAAATAGACAAAATACTTTTCTCTCAGCCGATGTTTGTAAAGTACAAATGTTTAGTTTTGATTCAAACATGTTCTAGAACTATTGTTGACTTAAAATTAACCCATTTGGAATAAAAAGAATGAGTTATGTGAGCATATTACTCGCTTTTTTCGTTAGACGTAAAATTAGCTCGCTTTTCTTCAGGCTCGGGAAAATTGACCATATCTCACATTTTCGCCCACTGAGTAGTCAAATTTTAGGCTATATCAATATATTTGTTATCAATAGAAAGCTACTGGCACAGGCCGTCACATGGATGTAAAATATGTTGTATCTGATAATTGACAAATGCACAAGAAAGCTTTAAAGCAGCCCCATGGGATGACATCAATTTTCGTTTTTTATTTTTGTAGTGAAGTAGTGTATCCCCCAGATCATGATTTTATTTTTTTCAGAGTTTTTAGATTTTTAAAAATATTTCTTATTAATATTTCTATGAAACCGCTTAAAACCCAAACAAACTTTTTGTATACCTAAACACATGCTGAAGGACGATTGAATGCTCCTACAGCACTGGGCCACATGTTGATGCCGTCGGCCCAGCGTTGGGCAGACAATCAGTGTTGCAGGTGTATCACTTCATGTCCTGACTATAAGACACCAATCAAACACCAATTAGCGGCGATTGCTTTGATCTGATTGTCCAAGACGTGGGAATATGTGGTGTGAAGTGCTGTATATTGCTGACTTGTTTTGTTTACATGTCAATATACGACCTGGAAATATAACTATTTCACTCTATTTCGGTGCTTTAAAATTGTTTTTTAAATTTTTTGTATTTTTAGTTCAGATCGGTAGGCTGTATAGCTTCATATAAGTGAAATTTTCAAAATTGACAACATTGAAAATGCCTCATCCCAAGGGGTCCCTTTAAGTTGGTATTTTAAACCTTAATTTGACCTTTTTTCATACTTTTTTAGTAAATAGTCAAAAAACTACTTTTTTCTCAACTAATTTTTGTGTATAATAAATATTTAGTTTTGATTCAAACATGTTCTAGACTATTGTTGACTTAAAATAAACCCATTTGGAATAAAAATAGTGAGTGATGTAAACATATTACATGCTTTTTTGTTTACACGTAAAATTTGCAGGAAAATTGTATGTATCTCACAGTTTTGCCCAATGAGTAGTCAAATTTTGAGCTATATCAATATATTTGATATCAATTGAAAGCTACTGGCACAGGCCACGGATGTAAAATATGTTGTGTGTAATCTTTGACAAATACACAAGAAAGCTTGAAGTTGGTAATTTAACACTTAATTTTACCTATTTTTCATACTTTTTCGGTACATAGTCAAAATACTTTTCTCTCAACTGGTTTTTGTGTATAATAAATATTTAGTTTTGATACAAACATGTTCTAGAATTATTGTTGACTTAAACTAAACCCATTTGGAATAAAAAATAATGAGCTATTTGAACATATTACACACTTTTTTGGGTAGGATATAAAATTTGGGCACTTTTCTCCCCCCCCCCCCCCGGGGAAATTGACAGTGTTTCACATTTTTGCCCAATGAGTACTGGTTACCCAAATTTAAAAAAATGTACAAACATCTTTAATATCAGGTAAAAGTAACTATCAAGGGCGTTAACGTGGATACATAATATTTTATTTCTGTTAAATACGAAATGTACAACAATTAAGCGCTAACTTTGTATTTTATCCCTCCATTTGAACAATTTCCAACGTTTTCTTGGTCAATACCATCAAGACTTCTCGCTCATGTTAACTTTATATGGTATAAATGTTTGTTATTACTTTTACATTCTCTGGAGCCATTTTTCAAAAGTTATCTTGACGACTGAAGAAGTGATCACAGCCATTTTTAAAGTTATCTCAGCCACTACAAAAGTTATTTTAGCCACTGAAGAAGTGATCATAGCAACTTTAAACGTTATCTCAGCCACTACAAAAGTGATATTGGCCACTGCAGAAGTGATAACAACCATCTTAAAAGTTAACTGAAGAAGTAAATACAGCGACTTTAGCAGTTTTTTCATCCACTACAAATGTGATCTTGGCCACTGATGAGGTGATCACAGCAACTTAAAAAGTTACCTCGCCAATGCAAAATGTATCTTGGCGAGTGAAGATGTGACCACAGCCACGTTAGAAGTTATCTCAGCCACTACAAAGGTGATTTTGGCCACTTACAAACTGGTGTCAGCCAATTTAAAGGTTATCTAAGCCACTACAAAGTTATCTGGGCCACTGAAGAAGTGATAACAGCCACTTTTAAAAATATCTAAACGACTACAAAAGTGATCTTGGCCAGTGAAGAAGTGGTTACAATAACTTTGAAAGCTATCTCTGCCACTATAAAATTGATTTTGGCCACTGACGAAGTGCTCATAACGACGTTAAAAGTGATCTCAGCCACTACAAAAGTGATCTTGGACACTTAGGAAGTGATCTCAGTCACAGTAAAAGTTATCTCAGCCATTACAAAAGTGATCTTGACCACTAACAATCTTATGTCAGCCCGTAAAAGTGATCTTGGCCACAAAAAATGATCTTAGTCACTGAAGAAGTGATCACAGCGACCCTAAAAGGTATCACAGCCACTACAAAAGTGATCTTGGCCACTGAAGAAGTAATCATAGCCACTTTAAACGTTATCTCAGCCACTACAAAAGTGATCTTGGCTACTGAAGAAGTGATCACAGCCACTTTAAAGGTTATCTCAGCCATTGCAAAGGTGATCTTGGTCAGTAACAAACTGTTGTCAGCCACTGACAAAATTATCTAAACCACTACAAAGTGATTTGGCCACTGAAGAAATGATCACAGCCACTTAAAAAGTTATCTTAACCACTACAAAGTTGCTGTGATCACTTCTTTAGTGGACAAGATCAGTGTGTTTGTGACCAAGATCAGCTTTATGGCGGATGGAATGATTTTTAAAATGGCTGTGATGGCTTCTTAAGTGGTCAAGATCACTTTTGTAGTGACCTAGATCATTTTTTTAGGGACTGACATTAGATTATTAGTGGTCAATATCACTTTTGTATCGGCTGAGATGACTTTTAAAGTGAATGTGATCACTTCTACGGTGGACAAGATTAGTTTTTTGTGGCTGAGATCACTTGTACGGGCTGACATAAGATTGTTAGTGGTAAAGATCACTTTTGTAATGGCTGAGATATCTTTTAAAGTGACTGATATCACTTCTTCAGTTGCCAAGATCACTGTTGTAGTGGCTCAGATCACTTTTAAAGTCGATTTGAGCACTTCGTCAGTGGCTAAGATCATTTCTATAGTGGCAGAGATAACTTTCAAAGTTATTGTAACCACTTCTTCACAGGTCAGGATCACTTTTGTAGTCGCTTAGATATTTTTAAAAGTGGCTGTGATCACTTCTTCAGTGGCCCAGATTACTTTGTAGTGGCGTAGATAACCTGTAAATTGGTTGACACCAGTTTGTTAGTGGCCAAGATCGCCTTTGTAGTGGCTGAGATAACTTCTAAAGTGGCTGTGATCACTTCTTCACTCGCCAAGATAACTGTTGCATTGGCGAGATGACTTTTGAGGTTGCTGTGATCATTTCATCAGTGACCAAGATCACTTTTGTAGGGGCTGAGATAACTCTTCAGTGGCCAAGATAATTTTTGTAGTGGTTGTGGTAACTTTCAAAGTGGTTGTAATCACTTCTTCAGTGGCCAAGATCACTTTAGTAGTGACTGAGATAACATTTAAAGTCGCTGTGATAATTTCTTCAGTGGCCAAGATCACATTTGTAGTGGCTGAGATGACGTTTAAATTTGTGATGATCACTTCTTCAGTGGCCAAGATAACTTTTGTATGGCTGAGATAACTTTAAAAATGGCTGTGATCACTTCTTCAGTCGTCAAGATAACTTTTGAAAAATGGCTCCAGATAATGTAAAAGTAATAACAAACATTTATACCATATAAAGTTAACATGAGCGAGAGGGCTTGCTGGTATTCACTAAGAAAACGCTGGAAATTGTTCAAATGGAGGGATAAAATACAAAGTTAGCGCTTAATTGTTGTACATTTCGTATTTAACAGAAATAAAATATTATGTATCCACGTTAAAGCCCTTGATAGTTACTTTTAACTGATATTAAAGATGTTGGTACATTTTTTTTATTTTGAGTACCGGGTACTCATTGGACAAAAATGTGAAACACTGTCAATTTCCCCGGGCTGGAAGAAAAGTGCTCAAATTTTACATCCAACCCAAAAAGTGTGTAATATGTACAAATAGCTCATTATTTTTTATATTCCAAATGGGTTCATTTTAAGCCAACAATAATTCTAGAATATGTTTGAATCAAAACTAAATATTTATTATACACAAAAATCAGATGAGAGAAAAGTACTTTGACTATGTACTGAAAAAGTATGAAAAATAGGTAAAATTAATGGGTTAAAGTACCAATTTCAAGCTCTCTTGTGCATTTGTCAAAGGTTAGACACAAAATATTATACATCCGTGGCCTGTGCTAGTAGCTTTCTATTGATATCAAATATATTGATATAGCTCAAAATTTGACTACTCATTGGGCAAAACTGTGAGATACATACAATTTTCCTGAGCCCAAAGAAAAGTGCGCAAATTTTACGTCTAACCAAAAAAGTAAATAATATGTTCACATAATTCATTATTTTTATTCCAAATGGGTTAATTTTAAGTCAACAATAGTTCTAGAACATGTTTGAATCAAAACTAAACATTTATACTATACAAAAATGGGCTGAGAGAAAAGTATTTTGTCTATTTAGTGAAAAAGTATGAAAAATGAGTAAAATTACGTGTTAAAATACCAACTTAAAGCTATATTGTGTATTTGTCATTGATCAGACACAAAATATTTTACATCCATGTGAAAGCCTTTGTCATATCTGAGGATAATAAATAATTAAAAAATTATTTAAATAGAAAATTACCACAATTTTAGCAAACAATCACTTCATACGCAATATTTCAAATTGCGTCTTGCGATTTTGACGGTACTAGTGTTTAAAGGGTTTTTACGGTACTTTTGGACAGGATGATTTTTGTAAGACGCGCAGATTCGGATTCCTAAGAAAATTTCACTATAGGTGGAACTCTTAGATCGTATGGACCTTTCAACACAAATAAAACCCCCTAGCTCTGGGACTAAATGCTTGATGCGTCGAGTAATTGATCATTATGGTCAATTTCAAAATGGCCGCCGTAAAATCCATGGTTTTCCCCGATATGTATTATTGAACATGGTTTTCTTAAATTTCGCATCACAAGCACGGTTTGAGTGTCTAATATTACATTATATTGTTCTTTCAAGTATTTACAAATGCTGGAATCAATCCAAGATGGCTGCCAGAAATGATCAAGAAAATGTTCAAAATTTCACATTTTCTTGCAAATATTTTATAAGCACATGTTTTATCGTGTAAGAAAACCCCCACGATCGGTATCATTTGGTTCAGAGACAACCCTTGAGTGAAAATCATATTATTAGTGCTTGATTTGTATAGTAATTAATCAATATCGCCGATTTTAAAATGGCCACCGTGAAATCAATGCTTAATCTTCAAATGCATAATTCAACATGGTTTGCTTAATTTTTTTATCTTAGAAACATGTGTCTATTCTTATATTTTATTGCTTAATGAATCCACTGAATATATCTATATATATGTTAAGTGCTAGAATATTTTATTTAAGAACCAATCCAAGATGGCCGCCGTAAAATTAGCAAATAATATTTTCGAAACTTTTGAAAATAGTTCATGAGCACACGCTCTATTCTGTACAAAGACCTCAGTGAGCGATATTATTTTTTTCGGAGGCATATATTAAGTCAAAATCAGGTGATTAATTCTTGATTTGTCAAGTAATTAATCATTATGGCGATTTCAAAATGGCCGCGGTTAAATAAATGGCTTATTGAACATTCATTATTGAACATTTATTGAATAGACATATCATAAACACGGTTTTGATGTAATCTTAAAGCATCACAATCAGGCTAAAATCATCAAAAATCGGTCATTTTCTTTTGGCTTCTTAATATGACCATAAATTATGATGAAAGCATGTCCATAGACAAGAAAAAGACTGCAAGAGTTTATTTATTTTTTGTGCCGCGCATTAACCAGTTAAGCGAGATATAGATACAAAATTCCCGTATTTCTTATTTTGGACATGCATGTCTGAAATAAGAAATCTGGAATTTCGATCTGGTGCTAAAAATATACTACAGTAACAAATATCACTTTTGTAGTGGCCTACATAATTTTCAAGGTGGCTGTTATCACTTCTTCATTGGCCAAGATCACTTTTGTAGTTGCTGAGATAACTTTTAAAATGGTTGTTATCACTTCTTCGGTGGTCAAGATCACTTTTATCATGGCTGAGATAACTTTTAGAATGTTTGTAATCACTTCTTCAGTAGTCAAGATCAATTTGTAGTGGTTCAGATAATTTGTAAAGTGGCTGTGATCACTTCTTCAGTGGCTAAGATCACTTTGTAGTGGCTTAGATAACTTTTTCAGTGGCAGCTGACACCAGTTTGTTAGTGGCCAAGATCACATTTGTAGTGGCTAACATAACTTTTAAAGTAGTTGTGATCACTTCTTCAGTGGTCAAGATCACTTTTCTAGTGGCTGAGATAATTTTAGAAGTTGTTCTAATCACTTCGGTGGCCAAGATCACTTTGTATTGGCTAAGAAAACTTTTAAAGTGGTTCTAATCACTTTTCTAGTGGCCAAGATCACTTTTGTAGTGGCTGACATAACTTTTAAAGTGGCTGTGATCACTTCTTCAGTGGTCAAAATCACTGTTGTAGTGGCTGAGATAACTTTTAAAATGGGCGGAAACACTGCTTTAGTGGTCAAGATCACCTTTGTAGTGGTTTAGATAATTTTTAAAGGGGCTGTGATCACATTAGTGGCCACGATCACTTTTGTATCGGCTGACATAATTTTAAAGTGGCTGTTGTCACTTCTTCATTGGCCAATATCACATTTGTAGTGGCTACGATAACTGTTAAAGTCGCTCTGATCACTTTTTCAGTGGTCAAGATCACTTTTATAGTGGCTGAGATAACTTTAAATATGATTGTAGTCACTTCTTGGGTGGTTGAAATCACATTTGTCATGGCTGAGATAACTTTTAGAATGGTTGTAATCACTTCTTCAGTGGTCAAGATCACTTTTGTAGGGGTTTAGATAATTTAAAAATGACTGTGATCACTTCTTCAGTGGCCAAGATCACTCTGTAATGGCATAGATAACTTTTTCAGTGGCTGACACCAGCTTGTTAGTGAGAAAAATCAACTTTGTAGTGGCTGACATAACTTTTAAAGTGGTTATGATCACTTCTTCAGTGGTCATGATAACTTGTGTATTGGAGGAGATAACTTTTAAAGGGGATGTGATCACTTATTTAGTCGTAAAGATCATTTTTGTAGTGGCTTAGATTATTTTCAAAGAGTGTGTGATCGCTTCTTTTGTGGCCAAGATCACTTTTGTAATGGCTGAGATAACTTTTAAAGTTGATGTGATCACTTCTGCAGTATCCAAGATCACTTTTGTAGTGGCTTACATAATTTTCAAGGTGGCTGTTGTCACTTCTTCACTGGCCAAGATCACTTTTGTAGTTGCTGAGATAACTTTTAAAGTGGTTCTAAGTACTTCTTCGGTGGCAAAGATCACTTTTGTAGTGGCTGAGATAACTTTTAGAATGGTTGTAATCACTTCATCAGTGGTCAAGATCACTTTTGTAGTGATCTAGAATTTTTTTTAAGTGGCTGTGATCACTTATTCAGTGGCCAAGATCACTTTGTAGTCGCTGACATAATTTGCAAAGTGCATGTTATCACTTATTCACTGGCCAAGATCACTTTTGTTTTGGCTGAGATAACTTTTAAAGTCGCTGTGATCTCTTCTTCAGTGGTCAAGATTACTTTTGTAGTGGCTGAGATTACTTTTAAAATGGTTGTAATCACTTCTTCGGTGGTCAAGATCACATTTGTCATGGCTGAGATACCTTTTAGAATGGTTGTAATCACTTCGTCGGTAGTCAAGGTCACTTTGTAGTGGTTTAGATATTTTTTAAAGTGGCTGTGATCACTTCTTCAGTGGCTAAGATCACTTTGTAGTGGCTTAGATATTTTTTTCAGTGGCTTTGATCACTTATTCAGTAGTCAAGATCATTTTTGTAATGGCTTAGATCATTTTCAAAGCGGGTGTGATCGCTTCTTTAGTCGCAAAGATCACTTTGTAGTGGCTGAGATAAATTTTTAAGTTGATGTGATCACTTCTGCAGTAGCCAAGATCAACCAAGATCACTTTGTAGTGGCTTGGATAACTTTTTCTCTGGCTGACACCAGTTTGTTAGTGGCCAAGATCACCCTTGTAGTGGCTAAGATAATTTTTAAGGTGGCTGTGATCTCTGGAGTAAGCACCAAACAAGTGTTTCTACAATGATTATTACGTAGTACATGTGTAACAATTACAATAATTAAAGGGAACTTAATGTTTTTTAGGAGACAAGGCTTTAGGTCATCGGGGCTGAACAAACGCATATTTTCTACAGCTGTCATTTTCACAGCTGCCATCTTAGATTCTATCTTAAAGTACTTAACATTACTTTTAGTGGAGGGGTACTGGGATGATTGCTAGTAGTAGTACTTTTCGCCCCCATCCGGGGAGGGTCATTAGGGATCTGTTTCGTCTGTTGGATGCTATGTACGGCATTGTACGGAAGCACTAGTCTACAGCAATCATCCAAGGGCAGCTGCAGCCTCCTTGTATCTGGCCATAATCTTCGGGCAGATTGCCAGTGGCGTACCCTGGTTCCTCCGCTCAACAGCGGAGCCAATGCAGCACCCGCATCAGTGCTGGCGCTGATGTAGGCCGTAGTAGCCTTAAATAACCGGCAATAGCGTGTTTGCCATTAGGTCTCTCACGTGGGATGAATGGAGTTACCCAGAGGGAGTGATCCTTCCTATTGTTACTCTGGGGACTATCAGACTCAAGTCTCCGGCTGTCTGGCATGTCTGGGGGTATATCCCCTAGACATGCCCAGAACCCCTTATCGGGTGAGCGAAAGAAAACGCTCTCAATAACCCACCATGCCCTACCACCCCCACCCTCACATCATCATCCGTACATCATTCATCTCATCAATTGACTACAACGTTTTATCGTATTATAATGTCACTTAAAAGACCTTTTGTGCCGAAAAGTGACGTGAAGCAATGATATACTACTACTACTACTTTTAGTGGACTCACTGAAAAAAAAAATGTAAAATTAAATACGAAGACCGTGTTTTTAAAATGACTATTATATTATGCACAACATGTTCAATAAAGCATTTTAGGAGTATTCATTGATTTCATTCGGCCATTTTGTAGTCGGCTGTAAGTTAATTATTTAACAAATCAAGCATTAATAACCTGATCTTGACTCATAGGACGTCTCGGAAATAAATAATACCGCTCATGGAGGTTTTCATACAGATATAGAATAGAGCGTGTGCTCATAAATTATTTGTAAAATGGTGCGACATTTTGACAATGTTGTGGCGGCCATCTTAAAATTCTACTTTTTCCCCATGGTATTATACTTTTAATAAACATGGTGAGAATTAAAAAGTAAGATTAGAAACTTACCCGGTAAATCATGTCTGTGAGATAACTGTGTAACAAACATGTTCAATAATGCATTTTACGAGAATTACTGGTAATTTATTTCACAGCGACAATTCTGAAATAAGCCATGATTATTAATATTCAACACATCAAGCATTAATCACCTCAATGAAATGATACCGCTCATGGAAGTTATCGCACACCATTAGAGCCTGTGCTCATAAACTATTTGCAAAAAAGTGAAATTTTGAGCATTTTCTTCACCATTTTCTGGCGGCCATTTTGGATTTGTTGGTAGATATCACATTACAGCATTTGTAAATACTTAAGCAGGCATTAAAATGTAAGATTGGATACCCTAACTGTGATTGTGATGTGAAATTTAAGAAAACCTTGTAATTCTGACTTCAGGGATGCATCCGAGTCAAATGGTACCGCTCATGGATATTTTACTGCAGAAACAAACCTGCTGTCATAAACTATATGCAAAAAAACTGGAAAAAATTGACAATTTGGAAAAATTTCATTTTGCGACATATCTTCAATATCCAAAATAGCTCTTCGAGGTGGGATGCCACAGCAAAATTATATTTTTTTTTACTATTTTATCTCCACTGATATATGACCTGACGGATAGAACAAACTAAATACAACAATATTTGATTTAACTGGCCAAACATTGTGATGGAGTGAGAATGACGCGAAAATCATATTTAGGCGAATAATTTCTCTAAAAATTGGGTAGATGTACAAAAGTGTCAAATCCTCAGCCCGCCCCCATCTCCGACAATGTCATCAACCAGATTCTGTATCTAGAGATCCCTGAGAACAATTCTAGACATGTGGACAAATGTTTTACCGCCGGTTTAGGTGCCTCGAAAATTTGGTTCCTCTGCTGCTGTACTATAGGCCTATTGTGAACGAACATACTTTAATCTTGATTTTATTAATGTTAATTGTGCGAGGATGTTATAATCACCAGTTTATTTGTATACCTTTGTAGCTGCAAATAGATGAAGCCTTATTTTCATAATCATATTCGAGATGTATAATAAAAAACTTTTTGCTTAATACATCATAAGAACATTAGCACAGACTTAGTTTAATTATGTTCCACAGTGTTTGCCCAGCATTTGTCCAGTGTTGTAAATAATACACGCAGATTGAAAAGCAAAGACCACACGAACACAGAGGACATGCAATCAGAATGAACGAAATTCTATACGCCTAATTTTGGGAAACCAGACAGGACCCAGGTTTTAGATATGACGCACGCAAGTAGAACGTGAAAAAAGCGAGCAAGATTATAACGTATTTGGTCAACCTTTATGCAGCGTCTGAGATGTCTATGTGCGATGACACATCGCTTAAAACGTCAGTTGTTTCAAGTTCAAGAAAAAGGCATGCATAAATAAACGAGATTTTGTTTATTTTGAAATATCATTTCCCCTGAGCTATGTATTTTGAACCATAATAGAGAAGCCCTCATTCTACAAACTAAAAAAGGGTGCGGTTTCGCTACCGCCTGTCATGCCAGAGCTAGGTGTTTGTTCCCCGCTCTCAGTATTCAGGTTTCAAGAAGACAACATATTTGTAACAGTGGTCTACACGCCATTCATTCTACAGCAAGACCATTGAGTTAAAGCAGCCCCTTGGGATGGCATCAAATTCGTTTTTAGTTCCATACTGAAGTAGTGTATCCCACGGATCATGTTTCTATTTTTTTCAGAATTTTTATATTTTTACAAATATTTGTAATCAACATTTCTTTTTTTTGAAACCAGAAGAAACCCAAACAAACTATTTGTATAACGGAAGGACGATTTAATGTTTTCAGAGCATTGGGCCACATGCTGATGGCATCGGCCCAGCGTTTGGTAGATAATCAGTGCTGCAGGTGTGTCTTCCCGTGTCCTGACTATGAGACACCAATTAGCGGGGACTGGTTTGATCTTACCGTCTGATGCGTGGGAATATGAGATCTAAAGTGCCGAATATTGCTGACTTGTTTTGTTTACATGGCAATATACGACCTGGATATACAGCCATTTCACTCTTTTTCAGTGCTTTAAAATTGTTTCTTGACTTTTTCGTATTTTCAGTTAAGATCAGTAGACTATATAGCCTCATATAAATTAAATTTTCAAAATTGACAACATTGAAAATGTCTCATCCCAAGGGGTCCCTTTAATAACTCTTAAAGCGCTGAGTTTTTTATGAAAACCTTGAAAGCCAAAGTGTTTTTTTTTTTAATTTAAAATCATCATCACTGGCTTAGTTAGCTCTTTCCGTCTCATTTGAATACGTTATTGGTCTACGGCCATTATAAATATGTTTACTCTTACAGTGCGGGCATCGTCTTTAGTCGTCAGAATCTGACGTCTACAGACGTCAGATTCTGACGACTAAAGTTGATCCCGCGCTGTAAGGGTTCACTCTTAAAACGATGAAATATTTGTGTATAAGCCATGAAAATCAAAGGTGTTTTTTTGCAATTTGAAATCATCATACATGTCTTAGTTAGCTCACTCCGCTTTATTTGAATACCTATATGTTATGAGTCTACGGTCATTATAAATAGTGTACTCCTTCAGTGCGGGGAAGTTTTCATACGTCAGAATCTGACGTCTATAGACTTCATATTCTGAAGTATAAAGATGGTTCCCCGCGCTGAAAGGGTTAACATAATATATCTGTTACAGATTATAAATTATAACAATATGTACAAAATGGCAAGTAACCAAGCCGCTACCACATCTTTCAGAAAACATATCCTTGCTTTTTGATCAATAGTATAAATAAGAACAGTTCCACGAGATATGAATGTCTAACATTCACCATTTTGGGGATGTCCTTATTTTCCGAAGGTTCGATAGGAAGAATGGTTTATAGTCAGAAGGTTTTTGTTTTCCAAAGTTTCGATGGTCCGAAGGTTCGATAATCCGAAGGTTCGATAGTCCGAAAATATTTATATTCTGAAGGTTCGATGGTCCGAATGTTCGATATTCCGAAGGCTCCACAGTACGAAATAATGTGTATTCTGAAGGTTCGAAGGTCCGAAGGTTCGATGGTCCGAAGGCTCAATAGTTCGAAGGCTCGATGCCGCCTAGTCTAACTAACAGTTTATGATCGATAGTATACTAACGAATGGTCTGGCCCAACAGCGTCGACCTGGAGCCAGTATTTATTACTTTAAAGATTGAGTGTAGGTCTATCTAAAATACATTTCGAGGCAACCTCCCGGTACTAAGAGCGCCGTTGCCGCATATATTCGGGTTTTCATTTTTTATTAGCACATTAAGTACCACCTTTTAAACATGTTGAAGAAAAAATGTGACATCAATCAGCAATATTTGAAAATCGTTGACTTCCATTTTGTCAAATCTGAATAATTTTCACTCACTTGAAGTTGAGGATCGCGTTAGCGAGACACAACTTCAAGTGGGTGTAAATTCAGATTGAATAATTTGGCGGTTAAATATAAGTAAAATGATCAAAAGTGATACAGATAGTGATAGAAATTGATTAGAAATATAAATTATGGCAATCTTAAGCGATCAGGGTTTCATATTCCATAATATTTCATCGTGTTTTCTATGTCATTTGTGCATTTTCCATAATTTATTTTATTATAATTTCAACTATGTTTAGGCCTATATCACAAGTAAAAATACAACAAATGTACAGGGGCCTAGTTTATGGCATTTTGTATATATGCCTATCTGACATTATACATATGACCTATATAGGCCCCTTATGATATAACAAATGATTTAATAATGATATAAAGGGCTATCGCGCAACTAGGTGCGATATAACTCTGTTTTTGTCTATATCATGATACTGCCAAATAAATTAGCGACGCTCGGTTGTGTAGTGAGAGATATGTACGAGTTCTATTTTTTTCGCTTTACGTAAGTCTGCTGGAGTCATTGATATGACGACAGTAGCCCGGATGTAAGTGTAGAAAATTACAGCATTGTATCGCGCTACTCAGGTTTGAATCGCGCACAGCGTTGTTTTGTAGCACGATCAAGACTGTTTTATATCACGCACGCGCGATACAATACTTTATTCAACATACCGATGATAGGAAGCGTTCATCATTTATAGACAGAGGGAGGAGGGCTGAGAAGATTCTTAGAGGGGGCAATTGATTTTGAACATGATATAAATAGGGGGCTAAGAGTTTTGCAGAGTAGTGTAAGGCGGGGGGGGGGGGTATATATGTATAACATAGTTCAGACAATATTTTAATGACAGTTACTGTAGTCATAGAATTATCAGTCATAGAATGCTTGAATGTGAATATCTAATAGGGGGGGGGGGGGCAGTCGTGGATAATGCATGACACGTGGAAAAGTGGGGGGGGGGGGGGGTGTACACTTTTGGGGTGGAGGGGGTCAGAAAGTTGTACAGAGGTTTTTGGCGGAATCCTCACTGCGTAACGGTGGGGGGATTCATCTTTTTTTCTTTTAAAATATTTTAATAACTAACAATATGAGTAGTCTAATACTGAGTTATTATGTGTAATTTTTATTCATGGGTAGGTATGAAATAATTGTAGTCAATTTAAAAGCAATGAGAAAAACTTGATCATGGATATTGGTTATGGTTATCCAAATTTATTGGTCTGGTTCTAGGACCACGGCATGGTTAGGCTCTATGTAGAGGATCCTTCGCGATATCATTGTTATTATTATGATCGGCGAAACGAGTTGACTTAACTCATTTAAATACTTTTTAAATACAAAATTTGTTTTGATGCCGAATACAGAATATGGATCTCGTCATGCTTATATAAGACTATGTTAATGGTAAACAAACCAAATTAAGGAATACTTCTTACATGCTTTAGTCCACCGGTAATTACGGTAAATAAGCTTATTAATATCAGACGTTCCTGCAAATTAATAAGCAATAACAAAATCGACTTTAACATTTCTTCGACAAATTTTATTATACAAATAGTATCAATTACAATTAATAAGCGACAGGCGTTGAACTGATGGTGTTTTTTCTAGACAAAATGTTTTATGTGAAATGCCATCATTGCAGCAACAATGTATCTTTAGTCCCACCTCGTTACTCACTCGTCTGCCTCCATCAACTATGTGTCCCACCTCGTTACTCACTCGTCTGCCTCCATCTATAGATGTGTCCCACCTAGTTACTCACTCGTCTATTCCCATCAACTATCTGTCCCACCTCGTTACTCACCCGTCGCCCGCCATTACTATGTGTCCCACCTCGTTACTCACTCGTCTGCCTCCATCAACTATGTGTCCCACCTCGTTACTCAATGGTCTGCCTCCATCAACTATGTGTCCCACCTCGTTACTCACTCGTCGTCGCCCGCCATCAACTATGTGTCCCACCTCGTTACTCACTCGTCTATTCCAATCAACTATCTGTCCCACCTCGTTACTCACTCGTCTATTCCCACCAACTATTTGTCCCACCTCGTTACTCACTCGTCGCCCGCCATTACTATGTGTCCATCTCGTTACTCACTCGTCTACTCCCATCAACTATCTGTCCCACCTCGTTACTTACTCGTTTATTCCCATCAATTATCTGTCCTACCTACCTCGTTACTCACTCGTCTATTCCCATTAACTATATGTCCCACCTCGTTACTCACTCCTCTACTCCCATCAAATATCTGTCCCTCCTCGTTACTCGCTCGTCTGCCTCCATCAACTATGTGTCCCATCTCGTTACTCACTCGTCGCCCGCCATGAACTATCTGTCCCACCACGTTACTCACTCGTCTATTCCCATCAACTATGTGTCCCACCTCGTTACTCACTCCTCTACTCCCATCAACTATGTGTCCCACTTCGTTACTCACTCGTCGCCCGCCATTACTATGTGTCCCATCTCGTTACTCACTCATCTACTCCCATCAACTATCTGTCCCACCTCGTTACTTACCCGTCTATTCCCATCAATTATCTGTCCTACCTACCTCGTTACTCACTCGTCTATTCCCATCAACTATATGTCCCACCTCGTTACTCACTCGTCTATTCCCATCAACTATCTGTCCCACCTCGTTACTCACTCGTCGCCCGCCATTACTATGTGTCCCATCTCGTTACTCACTCGTCTACTCCCATCAACTATCTGTCCCACCTCGCTACTCACTCGTCTATTCCCATCAACTATATGTCCCACCTCATTACTCACTCGTCTATTCCCATCAACTATATGTCCCACCTCGTTACTCACACGTCGACTCCCATCAACTATGTGTCCCACCTCGTTACTCACTCGTCGCCCGCCATTATTATGTGTCCCATCTCGTTACTCACTCGTCTATTCCCATCAACTATCTGTCCCACCACGTTACTCACTCGTCTATTCCCATCAACTATATGTCCCACCTCGTTACTCACTCCTCTACTCTCATCAACTATCTGTCCCACCTCGTTACACACTCGTCTGCCTCCATCAACTATGTGTCCCATCTCGTTACTCACTCGTCGCCCGCCATTACTATATGTCCCATCGCGTTACTCACTCGTCGCCCGCCATGAACTATCTGTCCCACCACGTTACTCACTCGTCTATTCCCATCAACTATCTGTCCCACCTCGCTACACACTCGTCTGCCTCCATCAACTATGTGTCCCATCTCGTTACTTACTCGTCGCCCGCCATTACTATATGTCCCATCGCGTTACTCACTCGTCGCCCGCCATGAACTATCTGTCCCACCACGTTACTCACTCGTCTACTCCCATCAACTATCTGTCCCACCTCGTTACTCACTTGTCGCCGGCCATCAACTATGTGTCCCCCATCGCTACTCACTCGTCGCCGGCCATTAACTATGTGCCCACCTCGTTATTCACTCGTCTATTCCAATCAACTATCTGTCCCACATCGTTACTCACACGTGGACTCCCATCAAATATCTGTCCCACCTCGTTTCTCACTCGTCGCCCGCCATCAACTATGTGTCCCACCTCGTTACTCACTCGTCTATTCCCATCAACTATTGTCCCCCCTCGCTACTCACTCGTCTACTCCCATCAAATATCTGTCCCATCTCGTTACTCACTTGTCGCCGGCCATCAACTATGTGTCCCACCTCGCTACTTACTTGTCGCCCGCCATCAACTATCTGTCCCCCCTCGTTACTCACTCGTCGCCCGCCATAAACTATCTGTCTCACCTCGTTACTCACTCGTCTACTCCCATCAAATATTGTCCCACCTCGTAATTACTCACCCGTCTATTTCCCGCATCACCTGCCTGACCTGTTTCGTCAAGCCGTGGGCACTCTGGTGTGAAGACTTGAGTTTTATTAGTTACTTTCATGTTTAGGCCTAGGCCTAATTGTCAAACATAAATGTATACCCCCCCCCCCACCCCAGAAAAGGTCTAATTTATGTCTGGTAAAGATTAAAGTAGCCAGAACACCCATGGTGAACAGCAATTGGATCCACCCTTGAAAAGGAATCGACAGTGACAGCACAACATATAATAACAGCCTAGTATATGTGGGCCTACACTTCTTTCAACCATGTTGTGCACAAATCAGTATTATTTCGCACACGATAAACCATAAAGTGCACTCTAGTTTCAACTGCGCGATATAAAACTGTGTCCTCCGCGATACAAAACGAAAGGTCAGTTGGCTGTTGCCGCAAGGTTGTATTGTCTATGTTTGTTGTGGAGGCTTAGAGACACTTTTACTGTGACCACCAACCCTATTTCTTAGAAACAAATCAAACATTTAAAAAAATAGTCTGTTTTTTCATATCTGATATGATCCATGTTAGTCATGTACACGTAACAATTAGAAATTAGAAAAGATTAAGAATTGAGGCTTTTAGCATTAAATATTTAACTTGGCTGTGAAGCAACTGTACAACATGGACGGCGGTACACCAGTAGGGTCGCCTGCTTGAACTGTAACGTCACTCTTGAAAAATCGGTGATTATGACCAATTATGTTAAACTTGGGGATAAATAATGAAATGCGCGATACAACCCCCATGCGCGATATACCCCCAAATTACTAGATTGTTTAACTGCATATCATATCAATTCTTACGTCATTCTAGAGTGCTTCACTTCATATCATATCAATAATTACTTCTTTCTAGAGTGATTCAAGGGTAATTTTATGAAGGGCCTAATTTCCAATAAATATTATTTGCGAGAACACACAAATTATCAAATAATTATGGCAGGTATAGTTTGTAAAGCCATGGGTATATAATCATTTATTTGAAACTGGCAATGACGTTAAAATAACCGAGGCTGAAGAATTGACGCACACGTATATAAATGGGCCCTATATATTGATAATACGGACGCCAGCGTGACAGACTTTCGGACTATCGAGCCTTCGGACTACTGAACCTTCGGATTACTGAACCTTCGGACAAAAAACCTCTGTACTGCAGTGAACCCTCGGACAATCGAACCTTCGGACTAGTGAACATTTGGACTATTGAACCTTCGGAATATAGACATCTAACCCCACTTATAACACGCAGAACAGAATATTTCTATGCACTTTTCTCTAATAGTGCATAGCTCGGATCTTGATGACAATCGTTTCTTACCGTCTTTTTAATTTCGTTTAAAAGATACTTTATTAATATTTAGGAACTGGTATAAGGAAAAAGTAAATAAATAAATAAATGAAGGGGAATGTGTTATTTTGAATTGCTTTAAAATGCATAGTGTGCACAGATACGAGGTCTTTGAGTTTTAAAAAAAATCTTTCATCGTACAATTTTACGATACATCATAGAACACCGAATCACACAGCATTTTGTTAGTTTACACATATTTTTTTGTTTAGCGCTACATATAACTGCATATATATATTCTGTAATCTTAGTCGTACGGTAGAATTAATACAATTACCATATAACCTTTCACCTTGTTTTACCATAACAATACAATGAAGACATACACTGTTTGCATAATTCGTCACTTGCATGTAGATAAAGCAATATGTTGCGATGACGATGCTTGACCTTCCAGGAAATGTCTACCAAGTCCATGATAACTGGACAAGCAAATCGTTTCTCACTATGGAGTCAGTGGTTATGCTAATTAGACCTCTATGTTATTCATGCCCAGGCTGATATCAGGGATGGGGTAACAGTAATATCAAAGACCCTGTACAAAAAGACAGTCAACTCTCCCCAAAACGTGAAATCGCTCTCAGTGCTGTCCCCCGGTATTGGGAGTTGGAACTAATGCCTTTGCCATCTATCAAGTATGATTTTACCATATTACGACGAGTAATTATGACATTGATCCTATTAAAAACAATACATACTTTACATCATAAAAATCGGAAAAATAAGTATCACCGAAGGTCTACTTCTATTTTTTATCCAATAATTTGTTGGTTAGTTATCAATACTTTTTAATTGTCTTCTTCCTTTTGGTACCTCAGGGGTTGATGCGCAAAACAAGTATGCATATTCATTGTTTACAAACAACACTTGACGCCCAGCTAACTCGAGACGTTGACTCAATTATAGAGTAATGCTGGTCTAAGGTTTGCAGTGCTGGACCAGCATTACCCCATTATTGGTTCATCTTCTCGTATCTGCTGGCAGGTGACATGGGTGCAAGGGTAGATACGGGCAAAGAATGTTTATCATTCGGAATATACCTGAACAGAAATATTCTGTTGATATAAAGCATGTTACTGTTACTCCTGATTCTGTCACAGAATTAGCTCATTCAATGCTGAAATCATTCACGCCACAAACGGGTATGACCATTGAGGAGGAGAATTTTCTTGCATAATATTATATATCAGTGGATATCTTTGTCGCAAAGTGTCGCGATCTGCATGTGATCAATGTAAAGTAATTTTGATGCCACTAATAAATTGCATACATTTCTGTCTAAGAAGCAATATTTGAATATTCAAGGTGTGGGGCTTTTGTTTCACGTCAAAACTGAATACAATTAATTGGTTCAAATTAACGAATTTTCGGAAATATACCTGAAAACATTCTACATAGGAGTCACAACAGAGATCAAATTTTTACCATCATCAAAGACACTAAATCACGTGGAAGTTGTGAATGTTTCACGTTAATATTACATATTTATGTCCCCATTTGGCTACACCATGTACTGCGGGAAAACAATGAACACCTTAAAACCAGTAACGGCAGGATAAATAGAAAATTATTAAAATTTAACTATAAATAAATTGTGTCATCAAAATGAACGTGTCTTGTTTTCAAGATATCAGTATATACTGCTAACGCTCCAGTCCTCAGTGACATTGATCGCAGTGGTCCGAGAGAGAAGGCTCACATATTATAATTTTATAATACTGCGTTTGTGCCCTTATCTTGGTTATCTTGGTTTGTGTTTTTGAATAATAAAAGTTTGAATCAAAATACACGTCTGCCAAGTTACAGTTATTACCAACGTTTTGCCCCGATCTCCTCTGCGGTCTCTATGCTTGACGACATATCGTCACCCCCCTCCCGTTCTGTGCCCACATATTTGTGTACTTCCTGTACACAGCTCTTCTGTTATTTAAATGAAGACATTTTAATTTCTAAAATTGTATGATAATATAACATGACTTTTCAGCTATATTAGCAGTTATTTTCGTTCCAAAAATAAATATTGCAGAGATATTGTCATAACTGTCAAACCTAGAAAAACATTATTTTTATTTAGAGGCTAAAGTGGTGAAATTATTACTTGTTTTATATGATGATACACTTGCTAAATCGTAGTTCCAACTCCCGTTAAAAGGGGACAGCACTGCACAATGTATTACACGCATTTGTATGGTGAAATCCGTATGTTGATCATCTTATTTTACAGGGTCTTTGGTAATATGTAGTAGTAATGGGTAGTAACAGCAATTTCACTGTGCTAGTAATAGTAATAGGTCGTACAAAAATGAGAGCAATAGTAATAAATAGACAAGTAATAGATAGTTAATTACCTTTATACTACACTGTATTTTCGCTAGATTATTCACATAAACTTAATATATGCCACTAATATCAGAAAAGGTATTTATTTATTAATATTGATATTTTGTCAATTATTTTTCAGGCCAAAAGCGTAACTATAATATAACATGATAATTTGTATTAACGGGCGTCCAGACCTGTTACGACTTTTCCATAGCTGTACGATTTTTTTGCTTACGACGCGTCCGGACAAATTGAGCCTTATATAATATTATGATAAGGTGGTCACACCAGAAAGCTACCCCTTGCCAGTCAATTGTGGAAATGTTTCTTGTCACGTGGCAAAACATGCGCAATATATGTTGTTTACTTGGCCGTGCATGTGTTTTCCTGGTAGTGGTGTATGTGACCAAGGGACCACCTTACTAGATTTGTACATTTCTCCCGTTTTGTGATTTTCGTGAACCCATTTTTTCTGCATTTTTGGCGTGTTTTGTTGTTGTGCAATGTAGTAGCAATGATTAGCAGATCATCTTCTAGCTAGCTAGTCTAATATACTTGTATCCATCATGTATCTATAATATGTTCTGATTGTATACTTCATTCATCCACGTGAGATAAACATTCTATTGTCTAACTAATATATTGGTCATCTGGATCTGTAGACAATACTAAGTATTATTATATTATATTTACGCAGTGTTATCATGGCTAACATAATTGTCACATTACAATAATGTTGTGTGACAAAGCTTAAGTAGTGTCTAGAAAGCGGGATATCTGAACAAATGCCAATTATACATGAATTTATAAATAGTCTCAAAATGTATTTCATTTCATGTTTATTATTACAAAATGTATATGGAAAATATATGATTCAAGTGTAGCTTGTTATCGCTTTTAAAATAGTGACGGACAGTTATCGTATTAGTAATAGTAATAGGCCTAGATGGGAGAGTGATAGTAAAAGTAATAATTACAACTCAAAGATTGTAATAGTAATTGTAAAAGTAATAATAATAAAAGAATTTCAAAGCAATAGTAATAGTAATAGTTTGTATGTAATAGATCACATTTCTGGTTTATATACAACATTATGCATGTGTAGCTAATGTGTTGATTGTTTTAAATAAAAATAATCTAAAAATCACACCCATGTTTAAAGATGCTATGTGGGCTGATATGTCTATTTAAAGATTATTGTTATGAAGTAATGTATTCAGCTGTTTTTAATTGCGTTTTGAGTATTTTAAGGAAATATTATTGAAGACCCGGAAGTTCAGACAATAATCCGATAATTGGCCACATCCATATCGGGGCTATTTCCCGGTATTGCCTTTAAAACTTAGCAGCAGCTCTCCTACATGAACTAGCTAGGTGATACAGGTGTCTTCTGCCTCGTGACTTCTGATGTTTGACCCGCAAGGATCAGCATCTCTCGTATGCGATGGTGTAAAAACCAAAGTAGAAAATAATTTTTATGTATGTGAATCCGGAAATATTCAAATACTAATACAATGTAGCTTTATGGAAGTATTTGTCCATCAAGTAATAGCGAGTGTGTTATAAAAGTGAAAACCTGTCAGGTACATAGATAGTTAGAAAATTTGAAATTTCTTTGTTAATGCTTAAGTTTAATCATTTACACGAATGAAAAATAGTTCAACCACTGTGTTGCGCCTGACAATTTTAATCTTTGAGACAACCCTGACTATAATTAGGTGGTGGACATGTATCTTTAGTATCATGATCAGAATAATTTTTATTCATTAACGTATATTATATTGAGAGTATTACATGTATTTTTTTTTTAAATTGAATATGTTTGACAATTATTCCTACTAACTTTTAGATATTTACATCACTAAATTTGACACGATGTAATCTCCACAAAGCAGCCTTACGCACGAGATATAATGTATCAGACGGCCTCTTGATAATCAATTAAGGTATGTGCGTCATGATTTGAGCAGTACAGAGGATAAGCACTAATGTCAGACAACCTTGTAACCTAGGTCTATCTATAACAGAATAAAGAGCAGTGGCTATTTCTATATTTTGTAAATCTAAAAGCCTGAAGCAATTCTCTTAGAGTATGAAAACAACACACCACATTAAAGATGATTTGATTCTAGTTTTTGCACACATAAGTTTATTGCGAGTTAATTTTGTTACACACAAATCCTTAATTACGTTTAAAGGATATTATATTTTCCTATATAAATAGATCAGTAGGCCTACTGCTTTACCAGATAAAATAAATTTTCGTGCGAGCTGCAGTCGACTGTGAATAATCATAACCGTCTGGCAGGCAGTTCTTTAATATCTGGCGTTGGTTTAATGCTGGATTAATTTGTTGAACACCGCCCCAAATTTGAGTTTCAGAAATGCTAGTCAAAATATGCCATGCTTTTATAGAATTGTATGAAATGCAATGTTGCATTTCCAATGCCGCTCAGCTATGACCGCTTTGTTGCTATTATTGATGCGTCGATCGAATTGTCAGCCTAGAACACAAATGTATCGTGGTTTGATATATCGGAAGTAGGATTTTTCCTGACACAACTTTTCCAGAGGAATGACTTGATGTCTGCGTGAAATCAGCTATGCGACATCTCAGTAATATGTTGTTTTATATCTGGGCCAGAATAAAATACACTGGCATAATTCGTCTTAAAAGGCATTGCGACTGATATTCAACCCACAGTCGTAAACAGTCTCTGTTTGTCAAACACCACTCATTTTTTTAAATTATTGTCCTCCTAAATAAATATACAGGCTGAGCAAGTGGTGGTTAAAACAGGCGTTGTGTTTGTCACACACTGCTGGAAAATCTTATTATTGAGCAGGAACGCCTACTGGCACCTTACACAGCATGTCTAGATTAATTAGTCTCATATCCACGGTATGGCCTCACACATTGTGTACAAGGCATCGTTGGCATTAAATTATCAAGCCAGTGATGTGGTGATGCTCTGCACATTATTAATAGCTAAATAGGATTTTAAGTCGCATCTCATGTGGCTTTAATATATATTATTTGTTCTCTTTACACATAAAAGTATGAACTGGTAAAGAATCTGACAAGCGCGATAGTGAATACTATTAGCTACGTTTGCTGGTGCTATGGTTAAAGCTGCCTGCTTGGAAAGTCGAAGATCGCGGGTTCTCACCCCGCTATGGCCAGGACTCGAATTTCGAATCCTGTATCTGAAGGACAGTGTCATCTCATTCATCTCACTATCCTCAAAAGGTAATCTTGGCCCAGTTTAGCCTATATGATTGTGCGCATAGATGGCCTAAAACCGTTTTAATTCATTCAGACTTGTTGCCCCTTCAATATATCTTTAAAATTATGCTGAGTATGTAGCAGCTTAGCCACTGATGTGCGTAAGTTTGTATTTAGTACAGACGATGATGCTCAATTCATTGAGCTACCAAAGCACTTCCCGCCGCACTTTCGATTTTTCAGTGAAGTGAAATCATGGCTGGACATACGATGTGCAATATACAGACATGACAGATATGGTGGACTGGCTCATTTAGTGGAATTGTTGAGGAGTAAATGTGATTACCACCGAGGCACCACCAGATAATTGTGACATCCGGAGAGGTGAGACGTCGCGACAGACTGGCACGGATGACGTCACAACAATGGCGACAAGATAAGGCTATGCTAGTCGCTCGAAAAGCCCCGTTATTCATATGGTAAAATGAAAATATGACTCTTCAACCATAATGTGTGATTTTAGTTCAATCAATGACGAGATGTGTGCTAGTCATCTCATCATTTTGTGAAGTGAAATTATAGATAACGTGAGTTGATATGAAGTTAGACAACAGACACCGGAAATCAGAGTAAGCGCACATGCGCCAATTACCCCTCCCCGTCTGACCAGAATAAGTTTGTTTTATTACGGTTGCAGGGCTTTATCTAAGATGATATAGACGGCTTCGGCAAAAACAGGGCTTTCAATGAGAAAAAGCAATTTGCAGAATGCCACAATTACTTGTTGTTTAGACAAGTCTCAATTGACAGGCAATAATTAGCAGACAAAACTGGACAATTCTTGTTTTTCTGTATTTCATCGGCGCTGCTATACTGTTGTGGAAAATATTGTTTTGTCTCTGCCATGTATCAAACTGGTGAAAGTAATTTTAAATATCCGGTAACATATGTATATATATCATTTTACATTCAGGCTGATTACATTGCGACGACCCCAGCAAACACAAAGTATTTGTATAACATTTATGCCGAAGTTGTATAAATCCTATACAAATGTGATGTGTTTGCTGGGATGTGAGAGGATAGAACCATCTCACGTAAACCAACAGTAGCTAAATTCCCAAATTCGTCAGATTTTTCAATTATGTGAAGATGAAAATCTTTATTTAACCAACACGATAAACAGAGTAATGTAAATAGCATAAACATACTATATATTTACTACTGATAGTTAATAGGATTTTGTCCGCCTGGATGCATCAACCGATCTAATTTGAGTTTATTCGGTCTGAGGTTATTATAAAAGAAAACATTCGTCTCAATAATGCAATGGAATATAGGATATTATAAACAAATTTAATGCGTTGAATGAACATTAATCATGCCTCCATAAATTGAAGGCTTTTAAAGCCGTATGTAAAAACAAGCGCAAAAAGTAATTAGCACTCAAATGTCGAGCAAAGTTCAATGTTTTATATTTCAGCCCACCTAAATACAGACATTTTCAGAAAAAGGCTGCAATATTCTCTCATTTAAAAATATATATGCCATGCACAAATCTAAATGACACTCAGTTTTAAGCAAATACACATCTGGGTTCAGAAAACAAAAGTTAAAGATAGATATGGCCAATAATTATGTTTTATTAAGTCGTTTTCATTGACCATGTTAACTAGCCTGTTTTGTTGTCGATTTTGATTATTTTGTAATAAAAAAACATGTTTGAACGTATTTGTAGAAAAAACCCTTCAATCCACTGCAAATTTAATTACCTTTTATATGGTATATTGCATGTGTAGATTGCTAAAGAAGAATAGCTACGCCACACGTTTGCGTAGCCCTACCCCCTATTTTTAGACGGGTTTGGGGTTTATAAGGGGTCATCCCTATTTTTTTGCTGTTAACATCTCATTTCATGTTTTAGACATGTGAAATGTGGGGGGGGGGGGGGAGGGTGCATGGTGGGTGATTCTAGCCCATGGCCTATATGTCTGTACTGTTAATCAAGTATTGACTTGATATAGAAGGGCCGCGTGCACTACACATTCGCAAACGAAACGTTGCTCGTAAATGGATCGTAAAGTAACTTTGTGTGTACCAGCTACGTCGCAAATATAGGACATGTGCATCAAATAGTCGCAAACTCACATTATTGTCGTACTTGAGTTTCCTATGAGCCGTAAATTTGCGACTGCTGGGCAGGTAGTTTAAACGGGTCGCAAACAAACGTATCAACTTGGAAATGTATTGCTAAATACAGTAACGGCTTTTAAAGTGCAAAATATTTTTCCAGAGCACAAATACAAGTATTTTCTTTTGATAAAGGTGCAACAATTGTAAAAATTCAACAGTTTGACGGCGACGAAATGTAAATTTTATTTATTCACAGCACACACACACACACACACACACACTTGAACCGCAAAATGTTGACGTTTATCAATAATATTTAATATTAAAATTCAGGTTTAATCATAGGTTCCGATGGGGAATTTAAAACTTGTGTCAGTGATAGAATAAACAAGGCTTAAAGGGCAATGTTTATTATATTACAAACTCTTATGGTGTGCGGTTATGTCTCACTTAGAATAAACATGACTGTATTTGATAAACAGATAAATCCAGTTTGCTCTATATGGGGTTCATATAACAAAATTGATATACATTATGATAAACATTTATTTGAAAGAGTCCAAACAGATTTATGTAAAATAACTTTAAGTATCACAAAAAGATGTAGCAATGTTATTGCAAGAGGAGCGTTTGGTGGATATCCTCTTTCTAATATTATTTATAGCCGTATGATTAAAGGTACCCACATTGAAAAAATTATATGTTCTATTTCTGCTACTCTACATAATAAAACAGTCTAAATTTGATTTTTTTAGTTTTAAACATGTTTAAACTTAATTTTTTATATGATATATTTCTATTTTTCGCTAAATGTGCATAACAATTGTGTAAATATAGGCGTTTCTGTGATGAGCGTCACAGATTTCGTCATATTATATTTACACAAACGTTCATTTATAGTAACATTTCAATTTACCAGCTCACATGTACACATCATTTTCAATATTAATTTGATACACATGATAAACCGATAAAAAACCTTCTCTCAAGTAAGGTTGATTTTAGTTTCTCATATATGGGACAGTATAACAATGATTAGGCTTTTATTCTGTATAAAAATAGGCAAAGCTATATATTGCAATTTAAACTATTTAGAGTCACGAGTGTCTAAAACGTCACAGTGATCAGGGTGCCTGCATGTGTGAACACTAACTACGCCGTATTAACCAATCACACAGACATTGGTAAATTGTATACTGTTCTCAACCCATTATATTCACTCCTGAGACTTATTGTGATTTTTACAAAAGGAAAATATTGTTCATTTTAATTCACTTGACACTTCAAGACATTTCTCAATATAACCTAACCACTATTAGTTTCTGATACTTCTGTGTTTGTCATTCTGTTGATATATTAGTGGCAATATATTCTCAAAAGCTCAGATAAGCAAGAAATATAGTATGATGAAATGCGTTCAAAAGAACAGTATTTACAGTAGACTACAACAGCTTTGATAATGTATCGCATTGTTAAATAATGCCTTTCCATTTAGATCGATTAAGTCATTTTATTTATTATTATCACATGTAAAAGTTACATATATTGGAGCAGTATAAGCAAATATCATTAATTTATATTAAACTTAGCAAATTGATCATGCAGCTCTGATTAGTATGATGCGCGATCTTTCTATTGGATGTCAGATTAAACGTATGGGCTGGACCTGTAATGTTTTATGCTAATATTTTATTTACACTATGTGGAAATAAAGTGCTCTATAATCTTTATTAAACACCAAAATCACGTTTTAGGCGCTGCTAACTATTGGTAATGATTGAATATTATATTCTAGCTTGCATGTTAAAAAATGATTTTAGCAAATAGGGGACCTTTAAGTATTAGTGTAGACTGAAATCAGGCACTAAAAAATGTAATGTTAAATGCAGCCTACAAAGAATCGAAAATTGTCGGACCTGATTGGATTAACAAAATATCTTCATTATTATGTCGTAATCTTTATGCAAATTTGTTTTAAAATCTACAGTCAGTTAATTTAAATCCTTCTTCAGAATATTTTTAAAAACGAGTAAATGATCAATATGAACAATACCATATCAATAGTATATCAAATAATCCCCGAGATTTGATATTGTGAAACTGGTTTTCAAAAATCTCTCGCAATTATCTAGACGTAATAACATCTAGTAAGATTAGATCTATAGCTTCAGGGTTACGTCCGATAACAGCTTACTAGAGGTAACTAGATGTCTATACAGAAATTTTCAGAGAGGATCGATTATGTATATGTAAAAAGAGTGTAGAAGATCCGATATACTTCATCATACAATGTGAAAGATATAAAGATTACAGGGATTTGTTTGTAAAAAATATGAAAAATCTAAACATGAAAAATAGGAACTATCCTTTTGATTGAATATTTGCTTATTTTCATAAAAAACAGGGTTGAGTTATATAACAGTTTTTTTGTACAACACGATAATGAAAATCAGGTGAAGACAGAAGCACAATGCTTATCTAGGTCATCACCTGTTGAGTACTGTGTAGACGACCTACATACTTGAAATATATACATGATCTTTAAGAAAACAAAACTAGATTTGATCTATTTCAAATATCATGAAAATTGGACATTTTACACATAACAACACACACATTGAACTACACTGAAATTGCACTTGATAATGACTACATTAAACATAAAAAACAAACTTTTAATTGTTTAAGCACAGTATTAGACTAGACTGGGTAATCATGAAAAGTTAGGAGTAAAAAAAGATACATGATATTAATTTAACCTTTAAAATTAATAGTATGCTACAACAACATTTTAAAACAACAATTTAACATAAAAACGTATGTGGCTTCTTGGTGATTATACAATCAAACTATTACTTAGGTGTTTTTTGAACTGCTGTAGAGTTGGCAACATTGATAATTTTACAGGAAAGTCATTCCACAGTGAAACTCCATAAATTGATACTGATTTGCTTCCTTATTTGGTTCTTGCATATTTTACAGAGAACCTATTAGGTCTCCTATTGGCCCTATTATTGATGTTGATTTCAAAAATATCATAAATAATATTTAACAAGTTCATTAAAAGGTAAATACTTTGACAAAATAAATACAGGTTTTGTGTGATCTAGATAGTTGGCTTTATGTACCATTCTAATCCATTTCTTCTGCAGTGACATAATTTATTTAGTGCGTATGCACTCGCATTTCCCCATATTTCACAGCTTTCTTCAGATCAATAAAAATCCTAATAGTCTTAAGTTTTTTATCCATTGATTTGGTTAGTTGCTCATTTAAGTCAAGCAGGGCATGTGATGTTGATGCCTTATTTCTAAAACCGTACTGACTGGATGTTATTACTTGGTTTGCCTCTAAGAAGGTTTCAAGTCGTTTGTTAAACAATTTTTCAATAATTTTTGAGAATTGTTGAAGTAATAATACAGGTTTATAATTACTGAAAGATCCTTTATCACCTGTTTTAAATAAAGGATTACTTTAGCAAGTTTCATAGCATCTGGGAATATTCCGCTTTGAAATGATATATTAATTATATGTGTGAGTGGAAGTGCAGTATAGGCAATAGTCCCTTTATCAATTTCAAACTTACATCTGGATAATCCATTGAGGTTTTACTTGAAGTTTTATTTACAATATTAATGATTTCCTGTGCGGTGACTGGTTTTATGTAAAATGAGCCTTTCAATGGCTCATTCATGGTATTAAATATTGAACCTTCATTTTTTTATATTCTTAGCTAAGGTTGGTCCCACATTCACAAAAAAATTATTGAAACCATTAGATATGTCATGGTGCCTTATATGTGTTTTATTATTCCATTTAAATTCAGATATGGGACTGGTTAATGTTGAATTTTTTTAAATAATTTTATTCAGTGTTTTCCAATTTTTCTTCATATCATATTTATTTTGAGCCATTTTCTTATCATAGTAATCTTTTTCTTGATTTCTCATGATTGCAGTTAATGTATTTTTATATTTCTTATAAGGTTTCACATTTATAAAATTTCGATATAATAATATTTTTTACACGCTTTTAGTAGTGATTTTGTGAGCCAAGGCTTCTCGACTGATTTTTGTTGCTGATTCCTGGTTTCTATTGGGCAATGTTTATTAACGATACATATGAATGTCTTAATAAAATCATTCTAGCAGTTATTGACATCGGTTGAATGCATTATACTTCTCCAGTCAGTCGTCCACAGTTCGTCTGAAAATGCATCTTGTTCAGACATATATTGCGTTGAGATATTTTCTTTGCATAGTATTTCTTCTTGTATTTGCCCGTGCTGCATGTAAATACTGGAAGGTGGTCACCGATGTCAGTGATAATAATTCCAATTTTATGCTCGAAATTCTGAATCATTCGTAAATATATTATCTATTAGGGTGGCAGAGTATGAAGTAAATCTGGCAGGTTTGGTGATAAGTGGATGAAACCCCATACCAAAGATTGTATTTATAAAATGTTCTGTTTTTTGGTGATTATGGGCCTTTATGAGATCAATGTTAAAATCTTCTCAAGATATGTGTTTTGATTATTATCCTTTAATAAATTGTCTATTGAGTCTGTAAATGTATCCATGCAAGTATCTGGAGTACTGTAAATACTGATTATATTGATACATTTTTTGTATGAAATTTCTGTGTTGACACTCATGCTCTGAAAATATTCAGTTTCGGTTGTAAATTTAGGGATAAATTTGGATAATAAATTTGCATCCACATAAAATGCAACACCACCCCCAGTTTACCATGTTTTCTTCGGTTACTGTATAGAATATAACCATTTAAATTAAGCAGACTAATTGGAGTGCTGTCTTTAAACCATGTTTCAACAATCGAAATAACATCCGGTTTTCTTTCCATATTGTGTATGAGGTGTTTATCACCATTTTTGTTTAAACTTTCTGAATTAATTTGGAAAATAGTTAATCCAGAATTTGAATTTAGTTGGCAGTTTGTTTATTCTGGAGTAAAATATGTACATGTGTTGTTAAGGCTATTATAGATATGGTTTTCTGGATTAATATCAATATCAAATTCAGTATTGTTTGTGCTAGGTTGTCGAAAATCAATAATATTGAGAACGCTACATTTTGTATAAATTTCTTCTAAATTACCAAACCCATTTAGGTCTACTAGGTAGGTAAATATAATAAAATGATACAGTTTTTGTTCAAATTTGAAGTGAACGCTGAGGTTTCGCGGCACTGTCTAAATTTTATCAAAGATATTTATGCATCACGAAGTGATGTGTAATAATTACGGTTTTACAGTTAATAACTATATCTCCACATTGCTTTGCCGATGTGTTTTGAGTAATGTTTTTCTGTACGCTAAAACTGCGATTTGGCATTACTATCATATTGCAGAGATATTTCTAGCACTCTAATCCTGGTCAATGTCCATTGTTTTTAAATGAATCATATCCAAAAAATGGTAAAAACGGTTCTTACCTGCTTTTACGAACAAATGCATTTAACAGTATTTTTTAAAATCCCGTATAGATTACAAGCAAAAAAAAATCATATCACCACCAACACCAAAGACGGAATATTGTCGCCATTTAGAATGCATGTTTATAACAACGTTATCTTAGCCAGTGGCATCTATGTACATTGGTAGACTGGCATCTTGAGACATCAAAGAGTACCGTCTCCCTAATCTTGGTCGTCTAAACTCCTCGAGAATCCTCGACGGATACTCATCTTAAAACTTTTTCCTGGTGATCAATCCGTTAGTGCCGCCAGCTACTGTAACACACCATAGCTATGTACTGGATCGTTGTATTTTTAAAATAAAAAGCGAGTCAGTCTGTGAACTCATGTATTTTATTTATATTATCTTATTATGTTGTGGCCGCCAATCACTACACAAGCTGTCGTCACATCTATAAATTGTGTGTAGCATCTTGAGACACCTAAGAGAAAAGGTAAAGGTGCAGGTTTAGTTCTGAAGATAAATCATCAGACTTTACATTTTACCCTCTGGTCACAGGACTTGTCCTGTTCATTCGTGTGCGATTTCAACCCCACGGAGAGCATATAGTCTTGCAGCCATTTCGTCGCATTGAACTTATCGTACACATTGCATCTCTTTTATACCAGGTGCTCATTTTCACTTGAGTCAAGTGAAGCATTTGAGAACGAAGTACCTTGTCCAAAGAGACAACATCGAGTTAATGTCCCAAGATTAAGAGGGGATTAACGTGACATTTCTCTAAAAAAAACTTGCACTAATCGGGGTTCGAAACCGCAGGGCAGGCAGCTACATTGCCAAAGCTCCACGCTCTAATCATCGCACCACACTTAATTTCACTGATATGACGTATAGGCTACATTGACTGAAACAGTTCATATTCCGAATTAAAAAAACGGTAAAATATTTATAGTGTTATTCTGATAATTATATACTTTATAATCTTCAAACATGAACTAAAATCTGACCTAAAATGTCAACCACACTGCAGACATATACTTGTTTCATGAGTGCAGTGATATATTATGGTTGTTTTTTTGAAGCATGAAATACAATGAGCTTCAAGTAAGTGACATTTTAGTTCGGATGTTTGTGATAAAATTGTGATAAAACTCTTTCTATCACTGATTTAAAATGCATACGCGTCTCGTCAACCATTCCCCAGTTGTCACGAACAAATTCATGAGATTCGTGGGGAGAATTTGATTTAGTTGTCAGCATAGAATTAATCATATCATCACGATACATTGAACCAATGTTGGTTTAATGTTAGCCCGCCGTCTACGACGTCGGCCCAACATTGAACCAACATTGGTTCAATGTATCATGTTTGCTGGGAGTGGTCCTAGCTCATATGACATCTTTGTTCTCAGTCACCTGTTCAACATGAGACCCAAGATGAGTGTTGTATTGTCATTTTAGAAAAACTCATACAATAGTATGCTGTAGGCACCTGAAATGTTTGCTGAGTGTACAGCTCCAGGGGAGAAAAATATTCCTATCACTGATTTAAAATGCCTGGTTGTAACGAATAACTTCATGAGCTTCGTGAGGAGAATTAATTGATTTAGCTAATCTTATGCTGTAGGCACCTGAAATGTTTGTTGAGTGTGCAGCTTGAGGGGAGCTTGAGAGCCACACCGAGTGAGGTGTGATTTTCAATATGATCTGGAAACATTTGCCTGATTCAAAATACTCACTCACCCAATCACAAGGCAGACGGCCATGACGCCATCTTCTTAACATCGTAAATCTTCTTTGACACGGCGTTGTTTGACCACGAGGCTTGTGAATGAGATGAGGAGAAGGCGTCTCATCCTCCAGCGCTCCTCGAAAACAGAATTATCAGGGTCGACAGCAAACCAGTTACATATTATACCCAGTGTTAGCTCAATAGTGGGCCAATGTTTTAGACGTTCCCATACAGTTTATCCAACACACAACCAGAATTACGACCCTGGAAATCAATAGCTCTTCTCACGTGGCTTAGTTCAAGGGTGTGTCACCAGCACATGCCGAGATTATCAAAATGACGCCAGGGCCAGTATGGAAGAGTGCTGTACAACATTACATAATTAGTGTTATCACTTCACAAACTATTGTCCAAAATGAACTCATATTTCTCATTGCAAACGTAACGATATCTTGTAGATATCTCAATAGGCCAACACATAAATTATTGGTCGTGAAAAAATGTTAAGCATTGATGTACTTGATGTACTTGATGTCACAAATCAAATATCATTGAATAAAACTAGAACGTTTTATTGATTTTAACATGTTCAAAGCAGAAACATTATTGTTTCTTTGTTACGCTAAACAATATGTAGATTGACAGTCGATCGACAGCTGTCAATAGTGGGCCTATATTGCCCAACTGGTTATGTGTTACGAAAGCAAATTATACGTAAAAACATATTATTTATTATTATTAATGTTAAGCCCCGTTATTCATATGTTAAAATGAAAATATGACTCTTCAACCATAATGTGTGATTTTAGTTCAATCAATGACGAGATGTGTGCTAGTCATCTCATCATTTTGTGAAATGAAATTATAGATAAAAGCGAGTTGATATGAAGTTAGACAACAGACACCGGAAATCAGAGTAAGCGCACATGCGCCAATTACCCCTCCCCGTCTGACCAGAATAAGTTTGTTTTATTACGGTTGCAGGGCTTTATCTAAGATGATATAGACGGCTTCGGCAAAAACAGGGCTTTCAATGAGAAAAGGCAATTTGCAGAATGCCACAATTACTTGTTGTTTAGACAAGTCTCAATTGACAGGCAATAATTAGCAGACAAAACTGGACAATTCTTGTTTTTCTGTATTTCATCGGAGCTGCTATACTGTTGTGGAAAATATTGTTTTGTCTCTGCCATGTATCAAACTGGTGAAAGTAATTTTAAATATCCGGTAACATATGTATATATATCATTCTACATTCAGGCTGATTACATTGCGACGACCCCAGCAAACACAGAGTATTTGTATAACATTTATGCCGAAGTTGTATAAATCCTATACAAATGTGATGTGTTTGCTGGGATGTGAGAGGATAGAACCCTCAACTCACGTAAACCAACAGTAGCTAAATTCCCAAATTCGTCAGATTTTTCAATTATGTGAAGATGAAAATCTTTATTTAACCAACACGATAAACAGAGTAATGTAAATAGCATAAAAATACTATATATTTACTACTGATAGTTAATAGGATTTTGTCCGGCTGGATGCATCAACCGATCTAATTTGAGTTTATTCGGTCTGAGGTTATTATAAAAGAAAACATTCGTCTCAATAATGCAATGGAATATAGGATATTATAAACAAATTTAATGCGTTGAATGATCATTAATTATGCCTACATAAATTGAAGGCTTTTAAAGCCGTATGTAAAAACAAGCGCAAAAAGTAATTAGCACTCAAATGTCGAGCAAAGTTCAATGTTTTATATTTCAGCCCACCTAAATACAGACATTTTCAGAAAAAGGCTGCAATATTCTCTCATTTAAAAATATATATGCCATGCACAAATCTAAATGACACTCAGTTTTAAGCAAATACACATCTGGGTTCAGAAAACAAAAGTTAAATATAGATATGGCCAATAATTATGTTTTATTAAGTCGTTTTCATTGACCATGTTAACTAGCCTGTTTTGTTGTAGATTTTGATTATTTTGTAATAAAAAAACATGTTTGAACGTATTTGTAGAAAAAACCCTTCAATCCACTGCAAATTTAATTACCTTTTATATGGTATATTGCATGTGTAGATTGCTAAAGAAGAATAGCTACGCCACACGTTTGCGTAGCCCTACCCCCTATTTTTAGACGGGTTTGGGGTTTATAAGGGGTCATCCCTATTTTTTTGCTGTTAACATCTCATTTCATGTTTTAGACATGTAAAATGTGGGGGGGGGGGGAGGGTGCATGGTGGGTGATTCTAGCCCATGGCCTATATGTCTGTACTGTTAATCAAGTATTGACTTGATATAGAAGGGCCGCGTGCACTACACATTCGCAAACGAAACGTTGCTCGTAAATGGATCGTAAAGTAACTTTGTGTGTACCAGCTACGTCGCAAATATAGGACATGTGCATCAAATAGTCGCAAACTCACATTATTGTCGTACTTGAGTTTCCTATGAGCCGTAAATTTGCGACTGCTGGGCAGGTAGTTTAAACGGGTCGCAAACAAACGTATCAACTTGGAAATGTATTGCTAAATACAGTAACGGCTTTTAAAGTGCAAAATATTTTTCCAGAGCACAAATACAAGTATTTTCTTTTGATAAAGGTGCAACAATTGTAAAAAATCAACAGTTTGACGGCGACGAAATGTAAATTTTATTTATTCACAGCACACACACACACACACACACACACTTGAACCGCAAAATGTTGAAGTTTATCAATAATATTTATTATGAAAATTCAGGTTTGATCATAGGTTCCGATGGGGAATTTAAAACTTGTGTCAGTGATAGAATAAACAAGGCTTAAAGGGCAATGTTTATTATATTACAAACTCTTATGGTGTGCGGTTATGTCTCACTTAGAATAAACATGACTGTATTTGATAAACAGATAAATCCAGTTTGCTCTATATGGGGTTCATATAACAAAATTGATATACATTATGATAAACATTCATTTGAAAGAGTCCAAACAGATTTATGTAAAAGAACTTTAAGTATCACAAAAAGATGTAGCAATGTTATTGCAAGAGGAGCGTTTGGTGGATATCCTCTTTCTAATATTATTTATAGCCGTATGATTGAGTATAGATGTAGACTGAAATCAGGCACTAAAAAATGTAATGTTAAATGCAGCCTACAAAGAATCGAAAATTGTAGGACCTGATTGGATTAACAAGATATCTTTATTATTATGTCGTAATCTGTATGCAAATGTGTTTTAAAATCTACAGTCAGTTAATTTAAATACTTTTCAGAATATTTTCAAAAACGAGTAAATGATCAATATGAACAATACCATATCAATCTTATATCAAAGAATCCCCGAGATTTGATATTGTGAAACTGGTTTTCAAATAATAAATCTCGCAATTAGCTAGACGTAATAAAATCTAGTAAGATTAGATCTATAGTTTCAGGGTTAAGTCTGATAACAGCTTACTAGAGGTAACTAGATGTCTATTCAGAAATGTTCAGAGAGGATCGATTATGTATATGTAAGAAGAGTGTAGAAGATCCGATATACTTCATCATACATTGTGAAAGATATAAAGATTACAGATATTTGTTTGTAAAAAATATGAAAAATCTAAACATGAAAAAAAAAGAACTATCCTAATAAAATGATACAGTTATTGTTTAAATTTGAAGTGAACGCTGAGGTTTCGCGGCACTGTCTAAATTGTATCAAATATATTTATGCATCACGAAGTGAGGTGTAATAATTACGGTTTTACAGTTAATAACTATATCTCCACATTGCATTACCAATGTGTTTTGAGTAATGTTTTTCTGCACGCTAAAACTACGATTTGGCATTACTATCATATTGCAGAGATATTTCTAGCACCCTAATCCTGGTCAATATTTATTGTTTTTAAATGAATCATATCCAAAAAATGGTAAAAACGGTTCTGACCTGCTTTTACGAACAAATGCATTTAACAGTATTTTTTAAAATCTCGTATAGATTACAAGCAAAAAAAATCATATCACCACCAACACCAAAGACGGAATATTGCCGCCATTTAGAATGCATGTTTATAACAACGTTATCTTAGCCAGTGGCATCTATGTACATTGTTAGACTGGCATCTTGAGACTTCAAAGAGTACCGTCTCCCTAATCTTGGTCGTCTAAAATCCTCGAGAATCCTCGACAAATACTCATCTTCAAACTTTTTCCTGGTGATCAATCCGTTAGTGCCGCCATCTTTAGTGCCAGCTACTGTAACACACCATAGCTATGTACTGGATCGTTGTATTTTTAAAATAAAAAGCGAGACAGTGTGTGAACTCATGTATTTTATTTATATGATCTTATTATGTTGTGGCCGCCGATCACTACACAAGCTGTCGTCACATATATAAATTGTTTGTAGCATCTTGAGACACCTAAGAGAAAAGGTAAAGGTGCAGGTTTAGTTCTGAAGATAAATCATCAGACTTTACATTTTACCCTCTGGTCACAGGACTTGTCCTGTTCATTCGTGTGCGATTTCAACCCCACGGAGAGCATATAGTCCTGCAGCCATTTCGTCGCATTGAACTTATCGTACACATTGCCATCTCTTTTATACCAGGTACTCATTTTCACTTGAGTCAAGTGAAGCATTTGAGAACGAAGTACCTTGTCCAAAGAGACAACATCGAGTTAATGTCCCAAGATTAAGAGGGGATTAACGTGACATTTCTCTAAAAAAAACTTGCACTAATCGGGGTTCGAAACCGCACGGCAGGCAGCTACATTGCCAAAGCTCCACGCTCTAATCATTGCACCACACTTAATTTCACTGATATGACGTATAGGCTACATTGACTGAAACAGTTCATATTCCGAATTAAAAAAACGGTAAAATATTTATAGTGTTATTCTGATAATTATATAATCTTCAAACATGAACTAAAATCTGACCTAAAATGTCAACCACACTGCAAACATATACTTGTTTCATGAGTGCAGTGATATATTATGGTTGTTTGTTTGAAGCATGAAATACAATAAACTTCAAGTAAGTGACATTTTAGTTCGGATGTTTGTGATAAAATTGTGATAAAACTCTTCCTATCACTGATTTAAAATGCATACGCGTCTCGTCAACCATTCCCCAGTTGTCACGAACAAATTCATGAGATTCGTGGGGAGAATTTGATTTAGTTGTCAGCATAGAATTAATCATATCATCACGATACATTGAACCAATGTTGGTTTAATGTTAGCCCGCCGTCTACGACGTCGGCCCAACATTGAACCAACATTGGTTCAATGTATCATGTTTGCTGGGAGTGGTCCTAGCTCATATGACATCTTTGTTCTCAGTCACCTGTTCAACATGAGACCCAAGATAAGTGTTGTATTGTCATTTTAGAAAAACTCATACAATAGTATGCTGTAGGCACCTGAAATGTTTGCTGAGTGTACAGCTCCAGGGGAGAAAAATATTCCTATCACTGATTTAAAATGCCTGGTTGTAACGAATAACTTCATGAGCTTCGTGAGGAGAATTAATTGATTTAGCTAATCTTATGCTGTAGGCACCTGAAATGTTTGTTGAGTGTGCAGCTTGAGGGGAGCTTGAGAGCCACACCGAGTGAGGTGTGATTTTCAATATGATCTGGAAACATTTGCCTGATTCAAAATACTCACTCACCAAATCACAAGGCAGACGGCCATGACGCCATCTTCCTAACATCGTAAATCTTCTTTGACACGGCGTTGTTTGACCACGAGGCTTGTGAATGAGATGAGGAGAAGGCGTCTCATCCTCCAGCGCTCCTCGAAAACAGAATTATCAGGGTCGACAGCAAACCAGTTACATATTATACCCAGTGTTAGCTCAATAGTGGGCCAATGTTTTAGACGTTCCCATACAGTTTATCCAACACACAACCAGAATTACGAGCTGGGAGGTGACCCTGGAAATCAATAGCTCTTCTCACGTGGCTTAGTTCAAGGGTGTGTCACCAGCACATGCCGAGATTATCAAAATGACGTCAGGGCCAGTATGGAAGAGTGCTGTACAAAATTACATAATGAGTGCTATCACTTCACAAACTATTGTCCAAAATGAACTCATATTTCTCATTGCAAACGTAACGATATCTTGTATCAATAGGCCAACACATCAATTATTGGTCGTGAAAAAATGTTAAGCATTGATGTACTTGATGTACTTGATGTCACAAATCAAATATCATTGAATAAAACTAGAACGTTTTATTGATTTTAACATGTTCAAAGCAGAAACAATATTGTTTCATTGTTACGCTAAACAATATGTAGATTGACAGTCGATCGACAGCTGTCAATAGTGGGCCTATATTGTCCAACTGTTTATGTGTTACGAAAGCAAATTATACGTAAAACATATTATTGTTAAAATTATATAAAACGTCGGATTCACATAACAACTACAACAACAACATCAACAACAACAACAGGAACAACAACAACAACAACAACAACAACAACAACAACAAAATAATAATAATAATAAATAATAATAATACACACAAATAGTAACTACCCATGTAAATAATACATGTGTGAACATTAAAAAATTATTTAAAGAAACAAAATAATGTTAAAAATATCCATACAATAAATAAGCATAAGATTTTGCTATGTTAATTTAAAAAAAATCAAATTTGTACTTTATAATTGACATTACTACTAATAAATTGTATTTCAAAGTTTGACTCCGGCATTAATAAACAAAATATATTTTATTACTGGTAAACAGAAGTCGCAATAAGGATGCACGTCTGGTGTTGTAATAGTGAAAATCTGCATTAATGGTGAAATAATGTTGTGAACTACCTTAAACAATAACAATCCAACTTTGTCTCTTTCAGTGTTAATAATTTCAATTGAAGAAAATTTGGTTTAGTATGTGCAATAATAAATGACGTGAAGGTAATCAATCTAACAGGTCGTTTCTGAACAATTAGTAGATAATTTATATATATCTTGAGAACCACACCAAACTCCTAAGCAATAATTTAGATAAAGAAAAACTGAAGAATTACATAGATAATTTTTAGGTAATTTTGTTTTTAAATAGGATATACGATCACTCCATGATAAATTGGAATCAATATAGATTCTACAAAATTTAGTGTGATCATTTGATTTTTTTTTCTAGGAGCGTAAAATGATAAAATGTTTTTGTTAGTGTTTAACCCTTTCATCCCTGACTTATTTGAGGCTTTAATAATTTTATACATGCCTTATGTCGACATGGATCGCATTTTACGCCAGAGATAAGGTAGGGAGTTTATATATATATTATGGTCGGGTAGAGTACAGGCTTCCGTTTGATATCCTTATTTGACCCGTAGATCATTGTTATAGCAACGGAACCGCCACTAGCTCCAGAATATGAAAAAAGGCAGTGTTACAATTATGTAGGAATTCGTAGCATCCGGGGCGAAGGGGTTAAGGAGGCCAACCATCTGCAAATAGAATAGGGGAAATTTTGACAGACACATTGCAATTATCATTAATGTATAACAGAAGTAAAAAAATCGAACCTTGCGCGACCCCACAGCAATATGTTTTTCATCTGATTTAGTATTATAACTGTAAATTACGTATTGTTTTCGATCCGAGGGATAATTTTAAATCGAATCTAGTGTTGTACCCCGAATTCCATGTAAATACAATTTGTTTGATAAAATTTGATTGACTTTATCAAACGCCTTACTAAAATCTAAAAATACTCATAAAACACATTCTTCTTTTTCTAATGCTTCAGTAATTTTATCAATTGATGTAAACGCTAAATGTGCTGAGTAATGTTGTCTGAAGTCAATGTGATATCTATATAAAATGTTATGTTTATAAATGAATGTTATGTTTATTAATATGCTGTTATACCTCAGTTGTTCTAGAATTGTAGATAACAATGGTAACACAGTTACAGGTCTATAATTATATACATACATTTGGCATCTAAAACATTTTGGTATCTGCAACTTGTCGGATTAATATAACAATTATTAGGTCTAATTTTACCTGCTAAATTAGGGCTTATATTTATATAAAACTAATGAATTACATTAGCGATGGCTTTACAGTCTTCTACAATATCACCATTAATTAAACTTTTGTTATTCATAATATTTGATTTACATTTTTCTATGATATCGTTTAAAATCTGCTAGGTGTTTTATTTTAGATCAAGGTTTTTTTTCCAAGAATATTTTGGTAATATTTGCGCTCAGCTATTCGCATTTCAGTATTTAATGTCGATCTATACTGCTTATATGATATACCTCGTTGGTTACATTAGGCAATCTTTTAAATAGTAAATATACTTTATTCTTTTAATTAATTAACTTTTTCACATAAGTACGATTCAACGCCAACCTTTTCACAAGTTTATACGCATAAGTATGATTAAACGCCATTATAGCTAATCGCCATCTTTCACGGATATATTGTAAACATATGACATGTATTGATATGTTTGCTATGAATGGACTTCTGAATTTATTCTTCTCATGCCTTTTGTATTCGCATTTTGACTTCAATTAAAACACACAGAAAAAAAATAGAATGTACATCTCACGGCACCACGATACGTAACGCTCTTCTGATGGGTGCCAGATTAAACGACAATAATTATTGTGAAACATGTATTTACTGGACGCCAAAATAAATTATTGTCTATAAATTTTCTTAAAAAATTAAATAAAAAGATTAGACAAGATCTAATAAGTTGTTTATCCAGAATTATTTAGCTCTGAGTGCATTGCGGGACTAATTTGATATTTATCTGTTTTTGATTAATGACTGCAGTGTGTGAGGTCTGCAGCGCTTATATTAAGTAATTTGTCATATCTAGCTGGACGATAAAGAATGGTTTCCTTGACAATTCCCTGGCACCTAACAGGCTTATGTAGGCTAACCCTGCATGGCGCCATCCGTAATAAACATTTGCAGTACCAGTGACGCGTTTGGATGCTGTATTTTTACAATCGCAGAAATTTAACTGATATGAGAAGTTGCGAGCCTTTTGAAAGGGTGAAACATGGAATTGGTACCAATAAAGCACAAGGGACATCTTGCATAGCTAAACAACATGCATAATGATCGGCATATCATATAACTTTTGTAGGACTATAACCTGTAAGTTCTTGCACCAACAATGTTACGTAACTAACGGTTTCTTTGGCGATATATATTTTGCTCTGATATTATCGCTGAGGTAGAAATAAATTATACGATGTTATTCCTATGATAAACCAATTATTACTTTTTTTTAATAATAACAACACTCGCAATGCAATACATAGCGTTTATCTGACAATAATATTATTTAAATATTGATGAATAATCAGATATAGTTACTATGAAAATACAATGTCAGATTACGATCGATGGAAATGAAAGAATAACGTCATAATAAATAATTGGATAATTATTAGCTAATTTGAGATATTCCCTTTTCATTACGACATTAAGGAGCGAAACACGCACTGCAATTAACGAATATGCCAAGAGAAGTTTCTACTAATGGAATAATACCAATACATAATTTTATCGTGTTGCACGCAATGCGACTACATTAACGTGTAAAACCATTGTATTAAATCAAACACTTGATTAGAATATAGGCGGCCTACATAACGTATGATCATTCATGAACACGTTTAGCCAGGAAAAATCTCTGTGGGGAAGATGAGTACTATATGCAATTAAACAATTATATACTATTATTTAATGTAACTATTTATTTAGTTATGTGGATTGTACATTTGGTTTGTGATATTTCAGTATGCATGCTTCTGTGATCTATGTACATTAATGTCTAATGACTCTTGCCTGGGAACCATCTCTGTCATGTCAGTAAGCTAAATGCCGAGAAAGAGGTAGTTTCACCAGTTCCTAGTTGTGTTCCATTTTGTTTGCAGAATAAATGGAATAGCCTGGATAGTTAGAAAATGTGCGGTCTGTCACACGGCGTCGTTTTATTCAATTGGTGGAGGTCATTTGGTGGCATAGGCCTACTGGGATACTGGTCAAGGGGATTAGATGCTGAGATTACATGTGAAAGGTGATCTACATGGAGCTACTAGTGATGGAGGACATCTCTCCTTACTCAGCCCAGGTGGCAGGTCAAGGTAAGCAGGTCAGATGCCACGCAGCCAGATTGTCAATGGACACCTATTCCAAGAGGCAGCAACGGCCTACTTCAGAAGTAAGCAGCTACTACATTTAACCTTTTCACTACCATACATGACGGAAATTTCTGTCGTCATTCGTCGTTGAACTTAACCATAAAATGACACAAATTTTCGTCAAATATATACTACATTTATGTATTTTTCGTCATTTGAAGCTGGAAATTGCGTTAGCAATTCCAGCTTCAAATGACGAAAAATATAACTCCCACACCAGTATATCTGGATTCTTGCATGCACCCCGGCCTGGAAGTCAAAGGATTAAGCTTTTCGCAGCAGTTTTAAAAACCTTGTTTGTCCCTTTATCTCAACCAGAGGTGTATTCTGAAAACCATTACCAAAATTATCATCATCTATGAGCCAGGTGTCATTGTAATGCAACTCTTCGATCAAGCATGACATAATTATACAAAAATAACACCAGATAATATAATATACATGTAAATTTGCGGTAAGTTTCCTAGCTGACACAAGTACTCTTTATCAATTAAAGGGCGTAAAATTAGTCATGTGATATTCCAACAAAAATATGGATTAGCCATGGTTTGGAGCAGAGTATAATACTTGGACCACATAATTGCTGGATTATGTTTAGCTTACAGGTGATAAAATACGTGAGAAAACATTTTTTCAAAGATAGAAAACGGTCATTGACCCTGACATAATAAAGGCATGGGGTACAACATTGAACCAACAATCGAAGAAGTTAATCAAGGTATTGTGTCACAGAAGAACAGCTCACAAGTATAGTATACTACATGTATTTAAATTTACATAAAATCCATATTTAAAAGTACATAATACATATTTTAAATGCCAAACAAATATAGTGAGTTAATTTTAAATTTATAACAATTACATCATCGGGCTTGATACGTTCAATTTTTTAAAGTATGTCAGGTATACTTTGTCGATAATGGAGGTATGAACGTTTTTTTGAGATCTAACAGGGTTGGACATTCTAAGAAGACACGAAAATCATCACCCAGCTCCTCCAGGTTACATTTATCACAATTTTAGTATATCCTGGTCGGTCTATATACTTTATTTGTTGGCAACACATTTATTCATTAGACCTATTTAATTGAAGTGATCAAATGCAACAATTGCTTCAATTTCATGTAATTGATTGTCATAAGGTTGCAACGTTTTGCATCAAATGCTGAGTAGGCCTTGCACCGACCTTATTAACACACAATAATATTAACATGACTGATAAAATCATTATCTGTAGACGGCAATAACAGCAACATTGATTGTGGTGTAAAATATGCTCATGTAAAATATTCTCATGTGAAGTCCGACCCAATTTTTTTATAAATCCGATCAAAATTATTTTATTATTCGAACATGGAAATGTTGCGACCACCTGCATCAGTAAAATGATGAAAATGTCAAGGAAATATATAATGGAGAACGCAATAGGTCATAGGTCAAACAACTACCCATGGACAGCCTGATAAATCAAAGTGACCAGTCATACTTGTCACATCGGAATGACAATCGGCTAGTGTGAATGATGTATTGTGCCGAGTTAATCACACATTTTGAATATAAATGAGTTGATTGTGCGCATGACGTGAGCGTGCAATATTTGACAAAATGTGTGATTCATTATACTTTAATGATTATTTACATGCAGAGTATTTTAACAAATGAATGAGTCTATGAAGGGCTCTCTTGTATCTTAACCCTTTAACTGCCAACTTATTCAATTTGAATTTTCACCCACTTGAAGTTGTGTCTCGCTGACGCGATCCACAACTTCAAGTGAGTGAAAATTATTCAGATTTGACAAAATGGAGGTCAACTCTTTTCAAATCTTGCTGGTTGATGTCATATTGTATCTTTAACATTTAAAATGTCGTACTTATTGTGCTAATAAAAAATGAAAACCCGAATATATGCGGCACCGGCGGTTAAAGGGTTAAATAACTGTTATTAACGTTGGACAATGATACACTCCCATTACGTTTATATTCATCAGGTTGAACAGATCAATCACCATCTATCATCGTCATACCACAGGAGGTATGGTAACTGCCAGCATCTACTTGGAATGTGGGATTGTGAATGGTTTAACCCTTTAACCGCCGGTGTCACTTATATTGGGGTTTTCATGTTTTATTATCACATTAAGTACCACATTTTAAATATGTTAAATATAAAATGTGACATCAACCAGCAAGATTTGAAACGAGTTGACCTCTATCTTGTCAAATCTGAATAATTTTCACTCACTTGAAGTTGTGGATCGCGTCAGCGGGACACAGCTTCAAGTGTGTGAAAATTCAAATTGAATAATATTTGGCGGTTAAAGGGTTAAACATCGATAGCTAACGTGTCTAGAATCCCTCGTGTATCATATAATAAAACAATTTTCTATAATCAGAAAATTGTTTATTGAAGGCAATAATCTACCAGACAAACTGATTGAATGACGTGCACAACATTAAGCCAGCATTTAGTTAACTCCTCGTACTGACTTATTGCTCGAGTTGTTGGGCTGTACTTGCTCCCGTCATTGCTCATTATCTGACGACGGCTCGCTATGTACAGGATAAAATATGCTGAAGTTGAATAAGGAGCCGAGTCCGAATTTTATGTGGGGTGACTACTTAAAATGGCGTACATTCAGCGTTTTATCGCGTATAGGTACATGTGCCAGTAGAATAGTACAGTTAGACAGATCAATCTATGGTACGACCCCACAAAAATTGCAACAAAAGGTTTTTTGATTTCAATTTGTTCCTTGGGTCATTGACATCTCCAGAAAAAAAAAATGTTCTAAAATCGGACCATGGAAAAGTAGCTAATTTGCATACTTTCAAAATGGCCACCTTCACAATAAAAATTTGCACTAAATTTTGTTCATTCTTCAAGTTTTACTGCAAAAAAATGGATCAACATATATAAAGATAATACGAAAACACAAAATGAAGTAGTTACCTTTTATTTTATCATGCAAGGTCCAAATAAGTCATCATGACATCTAAGTTATTACAAACGACGTAGATTCTTACCGTTGCACAATAATCGTGATAGCCATAATAATATCGATATGTAGCCTACAAGTTTATTGTCAGGTAGATATACGAAAATAAGCGATCTGACCACAAAAAAGTTTTTGAAAGACCTTTCAATTTGAAAAATCCAAAATAGAAGATCTATGATTATCGCAATAACTGGATAAATTGTCCCAATCACTACCTATTATTCACGGACAGAAGAAAACATATCTTTGCGATATGCTGCTCCAATTTGTATAGCTTTTATATCAACACCATCTATAGACCTAGGTCGAAGATGTCTGACCTTGACATTATTTTTCAAAGACACAGAGGTTAACAAATGAGAACTTTGTCATCGTAATATCTTAGTTCCCACAATCCCACAATTATTTTGTCATATTTATACAGTCAGGAAGCTAGGACTTCAAATTTTCAGAACACGGGCCCACAAGATTTTGGCTTTAGATTTTGGCTTTTACAGTTAATTAGAGTAGTATCTCGACATACTGAAAAGTGATATTTGACGAAAAATTACATTCGCACGAAGTGATCATTGACCAAAAATGAGACAAGGCCAAACAATGTTTTGTTACAAGCAGAATAACTAAGTTCTAGGACTGTCATATGCCATATCGTTTTCTTCCAACCAAATATTGACTAGCCATTGTAGGTCATCTTAGAGTCGAAACGGTCAATCAAGGGTGAAATTTGCTTTTGAATTGTTCATACCCCGCAACAGGCCCAATGAGATAGTTTGTAGTTGTATTCTCTGAATAAATTATAGTTTTTAAATTATTATATACATAACAGATATAACTGTTGATTCCCAAAACTATACGTTTATGTCATTTGTATGTATGATAATGCATTGTTGCAATGTGGTCAATAAAATGGCAGGGGTGCTTGTAATTTTTTTTGACTTTGGCTCTTTGATTATGTATGTTTGATAGCTTATTGTGAAGTGGATAACCAATAACCGTACACACAATTATGCTGCTTATCTTATCATACTCATAGTAGGTACCTGTTTATGTCATTCCTGTGTGCATAGTCATAGAGAGTGATTTTTATGCTAATTAATATATAATATATCATTATTGTATGGGCGGCCACCAGCCTGAAGCATATTATTAAAATCTACCATATTTTCCGGAGATACCACTATTCAGTAGCTTTCTCTAAAAATTAAGATCCATATTATTTTCCAGTACACGACACTCTTGCTATACCAATTTGAAAGCAAATGTCATATCAAAACCAATGTTGGCTGATGAACCAATGGAGTTCATGCCATTTTATAATAAACGTTACATTATGACTTTAACATGTCACAATATAACATTCTGTGGTCAGAATGTGGCAATAGAATGGTATGATATTGCAATATAATACCAGGATTTGACAGATGAACATCACAATATGACACTTTAATGTCAGGATATATGACATTAGAAAGTCAGTATGAGGAATTATTATATGGGATATGGTCATTTATCTTCTCGATATGGCAATAATATAGTAAGAGTGTGTACTATGTAGTCTGGATATGGCATTATAAGGTCAGGATATGTAACTTTAATGTTACATTATGGTGCTATATTATTACATTATATTTAATACCAGGCTATGGCATTATGATATCAGAATATAATAGTTTATTGACACGATATGCATCATGGTGTTGAATTAGTATGTGACGATCTGACATAGAAATGTGAGAATGACATCGTGATATCAGGATACGACAGTTTAACGTCACTATATGACAAGTGTTTGACAAGTGATGGCATTTATATGATCAGTATATAGTATTATAATTATAATGTCAAAATATGGCAGTATTTTGTCTGAATGACATTTTATTGTCAAAATATGGGGTATATCGTCAACTTAATAAAATATTATTGGCCTATATTAAATTCAGTGTTCATTTATCAACAGTCGGATACATTTGTTTTATATTGATATAACAATGCAATGATGTTAAAATGAGAGTCGTTGGTAAGAATGGGCCGTTTCCTTGGTTATATGACATTTATAATGTTAAAATGAGAGTCGTTGGTGAGAATGGGATGTTCCCTTGGTCATATGACATTTAGATGACATTGCAACGTGAAGAAAAAAATGTTCAAATCAGTCCCAAAAGAGGTTTTGCATTCGATTCTAAGCTTATTGTTTCAGAGCTTGAAAGGTAATGCTGGTCTCCGCTGAAAACATAGCATTTCCATAGGGTGTAATTATTGGCAGCCATCTTTTTTTTTACCTCTAGATGACCTTGAAATCTTGATACTAACTATTCCAATGAAATCATATTATTCAAATTAGTCCAAAATGAGGTATTACCCGATTATATAACAATCTAGGCTATTATATCATATCAATATGATTATTAACAGTTATCTTGTTTTTTGACCTCTAGATGACCTTGAAACGTGAAATTATTCATTGCAATGAAATCAGTGTACTCAAATTAGTCCAAAATGAGAACAATATATGGTTAGTATGTCAATAATTAAGAAAAAGTCATTTTCATTGCGGTTATTGGCAGCCATCTTGTTTTTGTTACCTCTAGATGTCCCTTAAACCTAAAAATAACTATTGCAATGAACTCAGTGTATTCAAATTAGTCCAAAATGAGGGATTACACTACAATATAGGGTTTTTATGCCAAAAGTTACAAAATCAAAATGCTTGCTAACGGCCATTTTGTTTTTATGCTAGTTAACCACTTTCCCATGATCGAAATTTAGAACATTTTTTTCTGGAGATTCTGGGGTCCCATGTCGACATAAAACCAACAAACGTTTTGTTGAATTTTTTTTTGAGGTCAGACAGCTCATTTTCGTATACTGTAGATCTGATAATTTTCGCGTGTTTTGAATTTCTGATTTTGGGACTTTTATCGAAGTTTAGAATTCGCTAATTTTTATTTTACATTAGTAGCGTTTTTACAAAACTAATTTTCGCGAGATTCTTGAATTCGCGAATTTGTCTGCCTCGCGAAATTCGCGAAAATTTAAACCTCGCGAATATTACCAGATCTACGGTATCTATCTGACTAAGTATATTTTAAAAGCAAGTAGCAACAACACGTTCTTCCACATGATCACTGATCGATTCAGATTAGTTTAAAAGATTGTTGTTTTAAAAATTAATATGGATTAGCTTTACATCCATTTTTTATGAACTCAACAAACCGTATTGATTAATGTTATTCATAATGGAAATATTGCGCTTTCAACCTTTATAGCGATCATTTGAGTCGAACAAGACAGGACTGGACCTTGTGACGGTAATCTACACATACCGGTATTAGAACTGATGAGATCACAATATTAATACGTTATTATCTACAAGAATATTATGATTAAAATAATATAGGCATATGAAGAGAATGATTCACGTCTGTCTGATCGTTAACTCTGTATGTTGCCCGTAAGCTCCTTCCAGAATATTCTTCCCGACTGACAGTAGCGGATCCCGGAATGACACTGTGCGAGTCTAAATTCCCTGTTTCAAAGTAAAGCAAGTATTTGCAATGAAGTATGAATATTAGAATATACATAGATATATATTGGTGTATATTGTTAGACAAAAAGTTTGGTTTTGTAATATTATTTCTGTAGAAAACGCCACTATCTAATCAGCTTGTTTTGGGATGACTATAACATTAGTCAAGCCAACGTATCCAGTATAGTGAGCGCTTGATAAATGTCACTAATAAAATGTGGAATTTTGAACCTTTAATAACTCAGTAAATATGTTTATGTAATCATGCATATTGCAAAGCCAATGTAGGCCCATTTTTGCAGGGCTCAACATTGATTCAAGACTGCTATCGCTAGGACATGTGTGGGAACTATTAAAGCACGATGCTCTTCTGCAGCATCGAGGATGTTGGCAGTATTAAATGTATAATTCAGACTTGATTGAGTGATCCCTGCACCACTAAAGCAGGACTGTAGCCATGCCCATGATGTCTCACTGAAAAGTCGGCAAAAAGAACTAAACATATGCGTGACTGTGTACAGAATGACATGTTTTTTATAATTACACACAAACACATTACACTTCTGACTGATCTTTATAATATTACATGTCAATTTAATGGACGTCATAATTTATTTACTCGCTTTTTAAGTGGACAGACCCTTCATAGGCGCCATGTGGTTATCTACAGTTACATGCTTACAATACAGATACTGGTTATGGCATCAGACGCGCGACTATGTCGTCAATAATATTGCTGTTACATCATGTTGAAATACCAGTGTTATCATTATTGACGTAAAATCATTTCATACCTATCAGTATTTTTCAATAGAAACATAATTAGCTGGACAATGTCTCATCGTATAAAACTACTGTCCGGGGGACGTTTGTTTTCTTTGCAGCCAGTCGCTAAATAATCATCTCAAAACCTGCCTCGCGGGAAACAGAAACGACAGGACCAAGCCAGATGCTGCTACAGATAAATACTGATAAAGCTACTTGATATTATGACAGCCGCTAGAAATTAGTTATAACGAATGAGGAACATTGACACTGATAAAGGTAATTATTAACATGTACGCTCCCACAGAACAAAGGGGAAAGATTCTGAGATGTAACAGAAACACAGTTTTGATATTATCGCCTGATATATTAGATACAATCTCATATTTTTTTATCAGTGTGATGTGGGAATTGCGATGACAATAATTCACACCTCACAATAGATAATTCACACCTCACATTGGGTACAAAAATGATGAAATATCCGAGTAGGTAAAGTATTAAACTACGCTACAATTAGTATGAGTATACAGGTATCATTAACAGATATCAAAGCATGTTCAGTGTTGAATGGCCATAGGATACAAGAGACTGTGAAGATTATTCATATACAGTTTCTGAATTAAATTAGTGTTGTTTGATGTTTAAGCACTAATTTAATTCACAAAAAAAACACTAATTTAATTAACAAAAACTGTGGTTTAACCCTTTAGGTCCTCATGATGCATTAAAGCATTATTTCAAATTCCTGAAAACAGATTTTATTTTTCTACAACTAAGGGTTTTAGACGGAAAATTTCCGTGAAACTACTTAACAAATACATGGCAATTTTTTTCAATCTTCACCCATTTCAAGTCATCTTCATCCACTGCAAGTCGAGAATTGCGGCAGCAATTCGCGGCTTGTAGTGGATGAAGATGACAATGTAAAGTCAGGCTTGAAAGGGTTAACCAGATTTGAAACGAGTATAATCGTGCTTGGCGGTGAGAGAGTTAACAATCATATTGCATGATGAATAACTTTGCCGTGTTTTGTATCCTAAACAAAATGTTTTGTATCCTACACAAAATTCAAATATTTGGTCTCAAATTAAACAAATATGAGTAATTTACACCCACTCTATGTTATGTGTCGCGGCAGCGAAACACAACATAGAGTGGGTAACAACTTAAATCAGATACCTTAACGGTCAAAGGGTTGAAAAATCCTAACAAATGTGTTTATACCAAATCCTCGTTGCATCCTATTTATTATCTTGACATGTCAGTTTGATGGTGGATAATTGTTGGAGTTTTAATTTAATTCAGCCAACGCAGCCAACACGAATAACTAACATTATTTTGGTTTAAAATTAGTTGAACTAATCATTAGCTCCATTGTCAGATGTATGTCATATAACGCCAAACGTACCTGTACACTCATATGTAGGTACTAGAATATAGATTAATTTGTCTTTATTGTACACAATACATATATTTACATGAAGAACTATAGCACTGAAAACGTAGGGTAAACTAATTGAGATCCTCTACCAGAAAGCATCTACACGGACCTTTGCACATGTTATGCAATCACCTGAGTTGGCACTTGCTAATTCTGTGAAACGCAGTGACGTCACTCGGTGAAAACAAGGTTATATAATACCCCCTCCCCCATACTTCATTCTGTGAAACGCAGTGACGTCACTCGGTGAAAACAAGGTTATATAAGAACCCTCCCCCATACTTCATTGTATTAGCAAGCTCGGTGAAAACAAAGGAGGTCGAGGTCATTGAGTTTCAGAGAATTGCAAATACTATTTGGCTGTTGCGTAACCAATGTCTCCAAGGTTTGTATGATTGATTGACTTATTATTACTCAGACCAAATCATGGTATGGAGTACAATCACATAATGTACAAAATGAGCTAACAAAAACATTCAACAACAACCTAAAAAAAACAAAAACAATTAAACTCAAATCCGGCATATTGATAACATAATAACAGTAAAACAATATACCTAAAATAGTGAAGCAGACAAAATTTCAACAATTTATTTAAATGCGTGCTTGAGAAATATAGCAACATTGGTCATAATTTTTCTATTAAACACTTTCATAAAAGTTACAAATTTAAACACACTAGGGTTTTTTACGTGATATGTAGGTAAATATTGTTTTCTTAACTAATAAAATGGTTCCATTCAAACAATAGGTGGTACTCATCTCCTATCAAATTAGATGTACATAAATTACAGTAGCATCTTTCTCTTGGCACATGAATATACTGTCCTTTCTCAATTGGAAATTTATGTACGTAATTTACATATATAATGCCTCAATGTTTACCTTACACAACTACCCTCTTTTTCTAGCTGCATGCACCCCCATTTCACTAATTTTACGGTGAACAATAACATAGATAACATTGTCCAAAAATCAAAATTATCTTAACATATTAGTTTGAACGCATTCAACTCATTGGTAGGATATTATTATTCTATGGCAGACAATTCAAAGTGTATTGTTCCGTGAGTTTCCCGTCACTCTTTTGTTGTGACAAGTTCTGTGACAAAACAACCTTCATTATGCTGCATACATATGGTAAATGTAAATTGTATACATAGTGAGTGAGTGAGTGAGTATCTTTTAGAAATTTTGGTTACATAAATTAAAGTAGGATCAGATAGCAGAGTTGGTAATACCAAATACATGGCTTATCTTCGGAGTCAATCAGACAAAGTATGTTGCGCGTGTGATCAGTGATTTTCTCTAAAATGTTCAGATATTCAATTCTAAAATACAAAAGTGTGCGAGCTGGAAATACTACATACACAACTCATTCCTTATTCGATGCTTTTTGATTCAGACACAAACAATTTGTCAAAAAAACATGCATCATCACCAATGACCTTTATATTCATATTTGCGTACATATATAGACTGAATCCAATAAATCGCAATCTTCTTACTGGATACAGTCATATTTCCAAACTTGTATTATTCAGTTTTTAGATTTAACATGTTAAACATTGTATAGTACACGACAAACCACACATATACACTTCTAAGTATACTAATACAATTTATCACATAAAGTGAGGAAAATCGAAAGTTGATTTTATAAAGACTTTATGATAAAAATACCAACCATAAACATGTTAGGGGATATAAGTATACATGTATTTCAATTTACTCAGAACTCTTTATATGTCATGTAGACTCAGCTTATATAATGCGTGACATTTCAGCAGAACAGAGCTGTCCACAGTTGTGCGTTATGCAAACAGTCACTATATACATTGAAATTTAATGTATATTAAACGTCATAATATTGACGTGCAAATGCAAAAATAAGAAAGAAAAGAAATAAGCAGCTCTGCGGATGGCCGACTTGCACAAGCGAATACACTGACGCAAATCAGTATAGATATATACACGAAACCAAACAATTTTATCCACCCATAAGAAACCTCTAAAGTATAATAATACAATTTATCACATTTAATTTGTATAAAGCCATGATGATAAAAACATCAACCATACTATATAGGCTACAAATGTTAGGTCAGATAAGCATACGTGTATTTCAATTTAGATGAGAAAGATGAGACAAGCCCTTGACTTACTGAACCATCAGAGGCCACTTCACATTGTCATTGGCTAAACTGGGCTGGAAAGACATCCTGAGGATGTTGACATGTGTGAATGAATGAATGAATGAATGAATGAATGAATGAATGAATGAATGAATGAATGAATAATTAACTGAATGAATGAATAACTGAATGAATGAATAACTGAATGAATGAATGAATGAATGAATGAATGAATGAATGAATAAATGAATGAATGAATGAATGAATAAATGAAGAAAGAAATGAATGAATGAATGAATAAACGAATAAATAAATAAATAAATAAATGAATGAATGAATGAATGAATGAATGAATGAATGAATGAATGAATGAATGAATGAATTAATTAATTAATTACTTAATTAATTAATTAATTAATTAATTAATTAATTAATTAATTAATCAATTAATTAATTAATTAATTAATTAATTAATTAATTAATTAATTAATTAATTAATTTATTAATTAATTAATTAATTAATTAATTAATTAATTAATTAATCAATTAATTAATTAATTTATTAATTAATAATTTAATTAATTAATTAAGTTTAAGGCCACCTTTGTGTACATATCGGTTAAACTGGGTCAGGCGGGCCACCTGAGGATGAATGAATGAATGAATGAAGTTTTAGGCAACCTTTGTGTACATACTAGTATATGCTAAGCTGGGTCAGGATGACCTCCTGATGATGTTGAGATGAATGAATACAGTTTTAGGCCACCTGTGAGTACATATAGGCTAAACTTTTTAATATACATGTAGATCATCATTGCAGTTATTGCTGAAATTTAAAATCGCGTAATATTCGCGGGTCTGAATTTCCGCGAATTTGTGTTTTGAGAACTTTTCGTGATCATCCTAATCGATCGTTATAGAATATCTAACGTGATTGTTTTTGCGGTTGTTCTTCACTACGTGATTTAAAATACCTTATGCAGTTTTTATGCAGGTTGTAAGGACTTCACTTTTTTGCCATTTGGGTATACAGATCAGTTGTTGGTCCTTGGTTATAAACCTGTCACACTATCCGGCGACCGCTATGCGCTCCTGTAGGCCTACTTTTATTTTTGCAGTGACATACCAGCAAACACGACACGTTGAAACAGTGATGTTTTAATGTTGGCCCAACGTCTGCGACGCTGGCCCAATATTAAAACATCATTGTTTCAACGTGTCGTGTTTGCTGGGATCACACAAAATAGCGATCATATTTGGATAATCAGTGCGCTCTGAAGTAGCTGACACTGCACTCTGTGCGCTCTCAATGCGTTCAGAGTAGCTCCTGCTCCGCCCTCACCACACGCCCCGTGTTTGCATTGCTTGTCTTATTGCTTTCATTACCTTAGAATGATACCACAGTCACATCAGTCTACGCTCATACTGACACTCCCACTGCGACCTGAAAAAATGGGGGATTTGAGGCAAAACTTAGTTAAGGTATATTTGAGACGGCCTTGATGACGCAGTGGAGAGTGTGAAGGACGAGTGAGGGTGGCCAAAAGCTACCTCGAGTGTAGCCCCAGTGGCTGAAACAGGTTTCAGCCACAGATTGATCGCGTACAGAATCGTGGGACATTTCTTTGGACGGTCATAAATGAGACTTCCGGTCGAATAATCGGGTCGAAAATATAGATTTTTAAATCAGTAGCATTTCAGTTAAATGCCCGCATGCTCACCTCAAAGGTCGCACAGTCATTAAAAAGTTATGGATATATTTCGGACCTTGGGGTCGGGATCGCTCTCAGTCACCGGCATGTTGGATTTTTCGGGTGAAGCAAATACATCAATCCACGGCCTCGGAGAGGACGGCACGGCTACCTTGAGTGCTAACCCTCTGGAACCACACAAAACAAAAGCAGCTGGGGTTTGGCGCCCTGACGCAAAAAAAACTACATGAGCGTGTCGTGGACGTATCAGAAACCGGTAGAAGAGACTTAAAGGCCGCAGATTTGTAGGACCATTTGTGTCCTATAGGGGAAAGAGGCCTGGTGCTGTGTGTGGGAAACGGTTGACATTTATGTACACCAGTCCTTATAAATAGGTTAAGTACTTTTGTCTTTAACAAGTGTCCAAAAATAAAAATATTCACGATTATATTTGTGGTTAAGTTTATAATAAGAGCTTAAAGGGGTTTGATTGGAATAATGTTGGCCCAGCGTCGCAGACGGCGGCCCAACAGTATTTCACAATTGGGCCAATGTATCTGGGTAGTCCAGTCCTTGTTAACCATTCTGACCTCAGAGATTATATAGAGAGCGGGGTTGACCTGAGCGACAGCTATGTGTGGAGAATGCTTGTGAACATGTGCAATATAACGTTTGAGGTCCCTAGGTTCAGCACTTTCGTGTTTAATAAAGTCTTCAGAAAAAAAGATATTCACGATTATATTCGTGGTTATAAAGCTTATTTCACAATGTAGCCTGTTATCGGGTAGTGGCCTTTCGGGGGATAAAGCGTCAGTGCACCCGTATGGCAGTCAGAGCAATCACCCAATTCTGTTTTAATGTTGGGACAGCGTCGAATACGATTGACCGGCATCAAAACAGCAATTGAACGTCAAGAGATGACATGATAATAATAAAAGGGTTGGAGGGGTTATACCTCATCAAATCATTGTGCCACCTCTGTCTGATATGGCAGAAATGGACCAAATATAACACACTGATATTATGTTTTTGACCAATAATTAAAATCTGATGAAGCCAATCTCAATTACACATGGTGACATGGGTTGGGGTTGGGCTTCATAGGGGAGTTAGCCCGAGGTCATGGCAATGTTATCTAAAGGTCACAGCAAGGTCAAATTATCTATAAAAAACGGGAAAGAACTGCTTGTTTTTGCTGCATTTGCTACAATTATGTCCACTTCAGATGTCTGTGATGTGATGTCTGTACCAATACACCTCAAGTAGTCAGAGGACATAGGAGGTGAAATGCGAATAGTTAGACCATGTCAGCTACACTCATGATACTTATATATTTTGATATAGCAAGGAGGTTATATAGAGCTATCTAGCTCTTGGGTATATGAAAATCGTTGTCGTTATTGCCAACTCTCTTGCCAAATAGCTATTTTCACTCCTTTAGTGTGAATAAAAAGATCGATGGTGTGGTCAAAAATCCCTTTTCTACTGGGACCGGGCATCGACTACCATGGCTATACAAGACCTTTCTCTGTACCCTTCTCTGTACCCCGGTAGTCCCCGGGGTGCTTCATTATTAGTGTGACACTAATACTACTGCATGTAGGATGCACTTGAAACAGTTTGAAATTTCATCGGTTATATTGTGAACGTTTTAATTTGAAATGTATGTGTGTTTGAGTGAATTTTCGGCATTTGGGGTGAGATTGGTTGCCATGGCAACCACGAAGAAGCTTCATTGCCCATCTAGCCCATCTAGAACCAGTCGTGTTCACTTCAACCATATCTCCACTAATGGGACATTAATTCATTTTATTTCAAGCGTGTGAGGGCAACTTAAATCTTACAAATTATTGATGTACTATTGAGTATTTCCATTAGGACCGTACATCGAGTACCATGGTCATACATGACCTTTTGACCCTTACCTGAACCCTAGTAGTTTCTGGGGTGCTTCATTATTAGTGTCACACTAATACTAATACTGCATGTAAGATTCACTTGGAACGATTTGAAATATTTTTTATCGGATTTTTAAAGTTTTTATTATATATTTATGTGTGTTTTGGAGAATTGTGGGCATTTGGCGTGAC
>OZ024907.1:33185585-33188085 GCA_964017125.1 Flabesymbios commensalis | reverse complement strand
AGGCCATTATTGTTTGCTGGGCCGCTGTCAGTATATCAGATAGCTGGTCTCACAGGTCAAAAGTAGGAAATTACCTTGTCTAGGTGTTCTTTACCACATTTTATCACTAGACAGTTTTTTCGGAGCATTGCATTGCTATCTTTTCGGTGGGTTTACCTCGTGCACTGCGACACCCTATGGACTGCCTGCACGAGTTTGCGCGTGAACAGTTGTCTGATTAAAATAGTTCAGCGTTGCTCACTGTGTCGCATATTGCTATTGAAAATGGTGTATACAACGTCTGCTGTAATGTTATTTAAATCAATGCAACCACATTACCAATTAGTATCACGGAACATAAGCCTATAGGAGAGTCTGTTTCTAAATCGCATTATCACACCGCTCTAAACTCACTATTCAGACTGCTAATTTTTGGATGTTTTCGTCACTATAGCCTACTATCGGATGACAGACGACCGTACCCGTTTCGTTCACCCGTATGCCCGTCATGTTTTTTGTGACAGCATGCTAGTTTACCATACATTAGTGGGATGATTGAAAATCAGTGTGGCCTACTCCTTTACTGCTTTGATGGTTTTGACATATTCAAATTATTCCATACCGATATTTTGATAAAAAACAATATAAGGAATAAAAACCATCAGGTAGCAAAACACGACGGAATATGAATATCTAAAAAACGAAAAATAAATGTATGTATTATAAATACACCCTTTTTTATTAAGTTAAAAAACCTTTTCAATAAGCAAATTATTTTATCTGAAGCAGAAAGAATAATGGAGAATATAATTTTGGGACGCTGGAGATACCATCAGCTTCTCCGCGAATTCACGGTCACATTAATAATTCATAAATCGCGTGACAGTATCAACAAACTCCTGCCTGTCATCATATAAATAGTAGTCTCCATAGATCATTGTACACTTCTAAAGCGCCTAGCTGGTATGGAATATCTGGATATAGTAGTGCGTCTCTGAGCTCGGTTCTCCCCAGAAGTTCTATAATCGATTCATTGAATACATATGCGGCACACGAGCTCCCTAAAGAACGGCTTCTTGGCGTGTGGCTCCTTGATTATATGTTGTTTTCACTCAGATCGATCACAACCTCAGCCTCAAAGTTTTTCCGCAAAGTATAAGAGGTGACTCTTTGATATGAAGGAGATGAAATGGCAAAATTACCTTAGATCTATTTTCACGCAAATTTAAATTGCTTGATCTGGATGTTAACAGTACTCTGCGACGCCTTTAGCACGAATTCGCTGAATTATCTTTGACAGTGAGTTGAGTTAAAAAAATATTTATCACATCTGTGTCGCACCCCCCCCCCCCCCTCTAAATAAACTAAATGTTCGGTAAGGTTTTGGCTCCACCGTTACAGGTAGGCTACTATATTCTATGAGAACCCAACTCTGGACAACATGGAACGAAATTAGTTTTTGGTCAATATATTTTACAAAAAATACTGTAACGGTAGTGATCGTGGTATTAGCACCTATGAGCTGTGAACCTCACGGTAATGAATGGCTACAGCAGCAACCTAACGATTACATGAATAGGGACCTATATACTACATAGTGTCTCTAACATGGATACAATGGGCTCGAATCCCGACTGGGCTGAGTCATAGATTAACCATATTTGGTTAAGCTATGGTTGAGTGCTGGCTAATGCGGCTGTGCATACAGAATAGCAGTTCCAAACGGCCACGAGTACGAAATAATATTCCACATCTCGGAGTGCAGAGAAATACATATGAAGCCTCATAATATTATTCACTCGGTCATATGCCTACAGTGACTATACACATCAATGACTTTTGATGAACATTTCACTTTGATTTTTTTTTCGTCATCATTAACCGCGGCTGACGTAGGCGGATCCGGGATACCCTGATGGTATGGCAGTCTGAGCTTCTGCTTACAATCAAAGCAAAGAAAATATATGTGAATAGTAAATTCTTCAGACGACTTTTGCTGCACGTCTGAAGTGTTGTCATATGCATGGTATCTATGCGTTATGTGTATAGTTTGATTCGCGATGACAGAGCTAAATATCCACACCATATAGCTGGCTTCCATTTACCATTTATAAAATGGTATCTGGATCACCAGGTTGCCGGAGGGAGGGGGTGTCCCAAGGTTCTGTGCCGCAGTGCATTCTGGTTTGTTTCGCGAAACCGAAGGACTCGGTACATAACTAACTAATCAGAGCACGTGTGCTTCTCAGTCTTAGCGTCGGCAGCGACACGTGCAGACTTATAGAAAGTCCTGCCTGCCTCGCGCCGGGATAAGCCACATCCCGCCATAGATATGCAGGGGTGGGGCTTGGGATCCAAGTACCCCCGTTTATGCCAAATGTTGTGTATATAATTGTTATGTCGTTTAATAACCATGTTACTAATTGCCATGAGGTTCCATAATGTGTTTTATTATTCTCTTCGGAGATCGTTTCGAAATTTGTCAATCCATACTATATATATGCGGGGTCCTACGTGAATA
>OZ024907.1:33173085-33180585 GCA_964017125.1 Flabesymbios commensalis | reverse complement strand
CTAAACAGTTCAGCTTTTAGTCACTGTGTGGCGTGTTGCTATTGGGAAAGGTGTATTGCTGCCAGTAGTGAAAAGTTCTACATTGACGTAATATTCATTCTTTCCTTGGTTTACATGTATTACTTATTTCTTATTGCATTTTGTTGGCATTTTTATATTATTTCATCACAGATTATCTTGATTTTTTATTCTGCAAAAAGTGAAAAGGTAACTTTGATCAGTCAAAAAGAGTTAGGCCCAGGCTATTAAATCTCGAGATTCATTTTCCATCGATGGAATCTACCCTGTAGCGATAAGATCTGGTCGTCATTGGATAGCATTGTCCTGGTACGACAGCTAAAATGTACTGATCTCCCATCTGACCCCCTGTCATCCGGGACGGTCAGCTGGAGCGACAAGGTGAAAAATTGTCGACTGTTGTTTGAGTGCCAATGCAATGTTAGTCGTTAGCTTTAACTTCAACCAAACCTTGTCCCAACATATAGTTTCAAATGTAAGCCAATCAGGCAGGCCATTATTGTTTGCTGGGCCGCTGTCAGTATATCAGATAGCTGGTCTCACAGGTCAAAAGTAGGAAATTACCTTGTCTAGGTGTTCTTTACCACATTTTATCACTAGACAGTTTTTTCGGAGCATTGCATTGCTATCTTTTCGGTGGGTTTACCTCGTGCACTGCGACACCGGACTGCTTGCACGAGTTTGCGCGTGAACAGTTGTCTGATTAAAACAGTTCAGCGTTGCTCACTGTGTCGCATATTGTTATTGAAAATGGTGTATACAACGTGTGATGTAATGTTATTTAAATCAATGCAACCACATTACCCATTAGTATCACGGAACATAGGCCTATAGGAGAGTCTGTTTCTAAATCGCATTATCACACCGCTCTAAACTCACTATTCAGACTGATACTTTTTGGATGTTTTCGTCACGAAATGCCATACACTATAGCCTACTATCGGATGACAGACGACCGTACCCGTTTCGTTTACCCGTATGCCCGTCATGTTTTTTGTGACAGCATGCTAGTTTACCATACATTAGTGGGATGATTGAAAATCAGTGTAGCCTACTCCTTTACTGCTTTGATTGTTTTGACATATTTAAATTATTCCATACCGATATTTTGATTAAAAACAATATGAAGAATAAAAACCACCAGGTAGCAAAACACGACGGAATATGAATATCTAAAAAACAAAAAATAAATGTATGTATTATAAACATACCCTTTTTTATTAAGTTGAAAAACCTTTTCAATAAGCAAATTATTTTATCTGAAGCAGAAAGAATAATGGAGAATATAATTTTGAGCCGCTGGAGATACCATCAGCTTCTCCGCGAATTCACGGTCACATTAATAATTCATAAATCGCGTGACAGTATCAACAAACTCCTGCCTGTCATCATATAAATAGTAGTCTCCATAGATCATTGTACACTTCTAAAGCGCCTAGCTGGTATGGAATATCTGGATGTAGTAGTGCGCCTCTGAGCTCGGTTCCCCCCAGAAGCTCTATAATCGATTCATTGAATACATATGCGGCCATCACATACACAAATATTTGTTCTAATGCAGTGATGTGCACACAAGCTCCCTGAAGAACGGCTTCTTGGCGTGTGGCTCCTGGATTATATGTTGTTAAATGTCTACATTTTTCACTCAGATCGATCACAACCTCAGCCTCAAAGTTTCTCCGCAAAGTATAAGAGGTGACTCTTTGATATGAAGGTGATGAAATGGCAAAATTACCTTTGATCTATTTTCACGCAAATTTAAATTGCTTGATCTGGATGTTAACAGTACTCTGCGACGCCTTTAGCACGAATTCGCTGAATTATCTTTGACAGTGAGTTGAGTTAAAAAAGTATTTATCACATCTGTGTCGCACCCCCCCCCCCTCTAAATAAGCTAAATGGTACCTATCTCATTGGCTCCACCGTTACAGGTAGGCTACTATATTCTATGAGACCCCAACTCTGGACAACATGGAACGAAATTAGTTTTTGGTCAATATATTTTACAAAAAATACTGTAACGGTAGTGATCGTGGTATGAGCACTATGAGCTGTAAACCTCACGGTAATGAATGGCTACAGCATCAACCTAACGATTACATGAATAGGGACCTATATACTCTATAGTGTCTCTAACATGGATACAATGAGCTCGAATCCCGACTGGGCTGAGTCATAGATTAACCATATTCGGTTAAGCTATGGTTGAGTGCTGGCTAATGCGGCTGTGCATACAGAATAGCAATTCCAAACGGCCACGAGTACGAAATAATATTCCACATCTCGGCACAGAATGCAGAGAAATACATATGAAGCCTCATAATATTATTCACTCGGTCATATGCCTACAGTGACTATACACATCAATGACTTTTGATGAACATTTCACTTTGCATTTTTTTTCGTCATCATTAACCGCGGCTGACGTAGGCGGATCCAGGATACCCTAATGGTATAGCAGTCTGAGCTTCTGCTTTCAATCAAAGCAAAGAAAATATATGTGAATAGTAAATTCTTCAGACGACTTTTGCTGCACGTCTGCAGCGTCGGCAGCGACACGTGCATACTTATAGAAAGTTTACCCACCTCCTCCCGTCTTCCATCCACTATACTAATACTAATACCTTGAGATGCTTGGATATCAATTACTTCTTGATCCCCCAAGGCATACCCTCGTATGTCAGTCATGTCGGGATGTGGTTATGTCCTGCCTGCCTCGCGCCGGGATAAGCCACATCCAGCCATAGATATGCAGGGGTGGGGCTTGGGATCCAAGTACCCCCGTTTAAGCCAAATGTTGTGTATATAATTGTTATGTCGTTTAATAACCATGTTACTAATTGCCATAAGGTTCCATAATGTGTTTTATTATTCTCTTCGGAGATCGTTTCGTAATTTGTCAATCCATACTATATATAGGCGGGGTCGTACGTGAATATAGTAAATAACAGTAGTATGCTCGAAGACTGTTTTAGTCCGTCATTGTAACGTAGTCTGAATTATTGTTTGACGTTTTATCTTTCCACACTACGCTTGATTTATCTTCATATCATATCATAATATACAGCTGCTGTTCAATGTAAGTAATAATAACCATCTTTTAGATGGTCACATCCGCAATGGCCACCCATTGTTTAATTAGAGTTACATTGCACATACTGTTAATTTAAGCAGACACGCGATCATGTCATCTAGAATAATGCTGTCATACCAGGGAGAAATAACAAATAATTGAAAGTGGCATAACCATTTTCTTTCCTCTGGGCAACATGTAACAGGATGTAACATCGTCTAGAAGAACAGGCCCAACATTTCGGCAGCGTATATGGTTATTATACATAAAACAATGGTCGCCAACAAATCAGTTTAAAACCTACATCGCGACAGCTAAAACAAAAAAGCGAAGACACATGCTGCCACTCACACTGATAAAGTCATCTACCAAACATGAAAATACGATAGGAATTGGCTACAACGAATAACGAAGGTTGACAAAATTAATGACAAAACAATTATTATAAGATTTGGATTCCGTTTCTAAAAATCTAAAAGTCATACACGAAGAATTGCATAATACAATAAATAATTATTATATACAATGTATTAACCCTTTAACCGCCAAATTATTCAATCTGAATTTTCACCCACTTGAAGTTGTGTCTCGTTGACGCGATCCACAACTTCAAGTGAGTGAAAATTATTCAGATTTGACAAAATGGAGGTCAACTTTTTTCAAATATTGCTGATTGATGTCACATTTCATCTTTAACATGTTTAAAAGGTGGTACTTAATGTGCTAATAAAAAAATGAAAACCGGAATATATGCGGCACCGGTGGTTCATAATAACTATTATTGACTACATTAACATGCTAAAGAAAAGTTATTTAATACTGGTGGATCAAGAGTGAAAAAATGACAAGAAAAAATGTAGTTATGACAATTTTGCTACAAAAAGTAGGCTATACGCTTATTAACCTTGTCAGTTACCAAATTTGCTAACTAATGCGGACAATAAACTTTAATACAAAATGTAGGCTCATAATAATCACCGATAATTTAAAATCTAATGAAGGCATTGAAAACCATTTTTATTCAAGCCACGAGATTCATAAAGTGTGGATTTAATGACTCAGCCAACTGGCGGGTCATTTCCCTGGCTGTTTAGGTGGCCTTTAAATGTACACATCCTATAAACATGAGGTAGGAAGGTCAGCATCTACCCAGTTTTTGATCGGTCACTTAACAATGAATGCCTGATGACTCTTTGGCGGATTTAAAAAAGTCTGGACCATGCCAAGCTCATCACAGACTACTGTGCTATATGGTGACGACACGTAGGAGTATTGCGTATTCAACACGTAGTCGACACGGATTGAATGCCAAAAGCCAGATTTCACAAGGACGTAACATATGCATACTTGCGCGGATTCCACTTGTTTATTGTGGAAAACCGCGTCAATACATTGTAGCGTACGTGTCGCATCCGTACCGCTCCGTGTGACCCTTAACCCTTTAACCACCAGTGCCGCACCGGGTTTTCATTTTTTATTAGCACATTAAGTACTACCTGTTAAACATGTTAAAAAAGATAAAATGTGACATCAATCAGCAATATTTGCAAACAGTTGACTTACATTTTGTCAGATCTGAATAATTTTCACTCACTTGAAGTTGTGGATCGCGTCAGCGAGACACAACTTCAAGTGGGTAAAAATTCAAATTGACTTATTTGGCGGTTGAAGGGTTAATTGCTCACAAGCGAGCGCAGGCGCGATGACTTGCCGTTTAGGGCCCACGGTCCGGGTGTGGTTTTTAAGCGTGCTGAAAAAAGTAGCCTTGATCACAGTAGGATAGTCGGTGACCCCACACAGATATTCCAGTATGCGACAAGGATGCCTGTGGATTTACCCGGACATACCTTCTCGTATGTCTACACTTGATCCGCGTTCGCGTTCGTGTGAGGCAAGCATTAGACAAATCGTTATCAATATTCAAGAGGATTACGTAATCGGATTTCCTTTAAAAATTGGTAATCAGATTTTAGCATTATATAATTTGGCATAGACCATAATAGTGTTCCATTAATTACCTGGACTTTCTTTATGTATTGGGCGGGGGCCCTATGGTGGTGGTTAGTACCGCTGCCTTTCACGCCAGAGTTCGGGGTTCGGTTCCCGGTCTCGGCGGTTTGAAAGAAACAAAAAAAAAATTTATTCGCCATCCACGTGTGAAAGTCAGTATTGTGGGGAGCCTCTGTGACCGAGAGGTAGCGTGCTCGGCCTCAGACCGCCAGTGCTTGAATTTCGAATCCTGTGTCTGGAGGACAGTGTCATCTCAATCATCTCACCATCCTCAAGAGGTTCTCCTGGCCCAGTTTGGCCTATATGTGCACAAAGGTGGCCTAAAGCCCGATTCATTTCATTTCATTTCTTTATGTATTCCACAACCGTTCCTGGGCAATCACAGGTATTAGGTATTTTAAGTATCACCTATTGTATGGGTGATTAATTTTCTAAGGCGAAATTCTGATATAGTAGTTATCAAAATGGATTGTTTGCATTCTCATATTATATAAATTAAAGCGACTCCGTGGGATGACATCAATTTTTGTTTTTAATATTGTAATGAAGTAGTGTATCCCACATTTTTTCAAAATTTTTAGATTTTAAAAAATACTTTTTATTAGCATTACTATAAGCAAACATACTTTTTGCATACATTCTAAATGACTGTTGAATGTTCCCACCGCATTGGGCCACATACAGCGGCGATTGCTTTGATCCCACCGTCTGAGCCATGGGGATAAAAATGCTGTATATAACAGATGGTTTGACTTACATGGCAATATACGAACTGGAAGTAAACCTAGTTTAGACTTTTTCGGTGCTTCAAAATTGTTTTCTAAACTTATTTTGTATTTTCAGTTGGGATCAGTAGGTTATATAGCTTCATATGAATTAATTTTTTTAAATTGACAAAATTGAAAATTCTCATCCTACTGGGTCTCTTTAATTTCTTAAGAACGGCGATATTAACCCATTAATAATAATTCAAGAATGCCACTTCCTTGTCGCAGAAAAGACCATTAGGTAGTTTGTTACATATATCTCAGTATGTAAGTCAATATTCATAAGGAAACTACCAGGTGTGGTGATTTTCACCATGTAACTGTAATGCTGAGAATATATTCATACCTGTGCATAAAAAGACTAATATCCCAATCTGGTCGATATAATGCGAAGAGAGAGTCGCCTGTATTCTCAGAAAAATGGAAGAAGCCTCGATATGGATAAGCTGGAGGCTCACATTTTAGGTATCATATGCTTCTTTCTGGATATAACCGATTACCATACCGCCGGCTTTATTGATTAGAATCACGCAGCTGATGTTCACAATTATTTGGTCTCTGATTCTATGATGCGGAACAGGTTCGTTGATATCGTAAGCGAGATAATACCAATTTGGCTGGTGACAGGTTTGACCGATATGTGTCGGGTTGAATGGAGTTTTGAACCAGGCAGATGAGTCTCTGGTTTATCAGCATTCATACATATTTTGGTACGAAGCAGTAAATGTTCATCCGTGGGAAGCCAATAAGGTTCACTTAAAAATTTTGGTCTCTGGCTAGACTTTAAAGGGTTAAAAAATGTTTGCACAATAGCAAAAAAATAAGTAATAGCATAAAGTCAGAACATTGAATGCTCAATGTTATACAATTTTATAAGCTGAGATAAATCGATAGTAAGAAAACTGGAGGCCATCGTGTTCCGGAAGAAGCGTATTGGAATGGCCAGCGAGGGTCATTTCCCCTAAGGAATTAATTATCTACTACATCCGCGCTTTTCAAGTTGCTCTTGATCTGCTCATTAGGTATATACAGGGACTCTTTGTCACGCCGCCACAAGCTCTGTGACAAATCACCTTGCATGATTCTGCATTAATATAGACAGCTATCAAGTGTGTGTGCAAATCCATTTTTTGGATTGGTTCTTTTGAAGCAGGCTCTACTTGAAATTAACCCAATTCATCCACCGACCAAATTGTCTAAATCAGTTAGTTGTGAGTGATTGAGAAAATAAAAACAATATCATTTATATACGTCACTTATAATTATTATTGTATTGACCGTTAGTCCCAAACAAATTGTATACACCGACAAAAAAATGCTGGCGTCAATTATGCCGGTAACTACATATTTTTAATTTAGTTTTCAGTTGCAATTATTATACATAGAAATATAAGAGCTATAATTAATACTGCATCCAAAACTAATTTATGTTAAAAGTGCTGCCACAGCCTAATTTGATTCTATGATTAACATATAGTTGCATATCTGAGTCATAAAATCTATTATTATATAAAATCTAGATTTAATAAAATATAATGTTATAATTATTTCATTGAAAATAATATATTCTTTATAGACTTACCATTATCTTATTGATCTAGACACACGCCATTTGACAGAAACGCATGAATC